>DWEM01000880.1:0-16397 GCA_018245935.1 Agara belti belti
AACCGGTGAAATGTGGGGGTGTACTACACTCCTCTGCCTACCCCTTCGGGGAATACAGGCGTGATGTTACGTATGTTTATCAGCAGTCAAGTTACCATAGTATAGGCTATGTTTAGTTTGTGAGTGTAGTAGTAACTATTTAGATTATTCTTATTATACTTACTATTGTAAACATTAGATAATTAAAATCAACATGTTAAAATTAGCATCATAGAGCACGGTCAATCGTCAGTGTAGTGACCATTACTTTGACATTTTAAGTGAAACAGGAAGTCTCTATTCGTCTAGTCACATGCATAATGTTAACAAATGATAGGTCAGACAGTGTAGAAATTACAAAAGGCTTGAAACTCCTCTCAGATGTAAGATATTACATTTATCTGAGTTATATTAATGTATATATATTTGCATGTGAAGATCCATAGACAATTCTTAATAAGTTATCAAATAAAATGATCATTCAAAAGACAATTTTAATTTAATATCGCACAATATATAAACAACAATCGTAGCTAATCCTGTTTACAGAAGACGTTAGCGTTGGTTTTATTAGAAAAGTTAATTTAAACGTAATAAGTGGGTAAAAACGGCGCCCGACAATGTAATAGATAGAATAATTTGCGTACTTCAATATGAAAGCGAAGCAATATTACTTGCCGTACCGAGAATATTGTTTCGCGTATAATTTTATAGAGCTGTAGCTAAAAATAAACAAAGCCCGGCTTGAATTCGCTCTCGCCGAATAATAATTATTATAATTTTATTTATTCTGTGGACAGTTGCACACGCGGCTATCTGATTCCAAATTAGGCAATTGAATGCCTGCGTTATGGTAACCGGACAGCTGATAAGCATAAATACGTAAAACGTAATACTTATATAAATATTCTTATTACATCCCGACGTAGAACAAACAAATGTGGTCATCACACAAATGTTTGTCCTGGGCGGGAATCAAACCCACGATCTCCGGTTTTGCAGTCAGTGTGTATAACCACTCGACCACGACGTCAGTTGACTGTTAGTTATTTTCACACTTCCCAGAACATTAAGTTATTGTTGTTTGTGCAACCTACAGGACAGAGACACTTGATTTACGGACACCATTAGCGCGAGTTTTTGTTTTTCTGTGATACCTCACTTGCTAGAGCGATGTTTTCGGCCATTAGGAAGCACAAATTCGTTGTTAGGAATTTGTGCTTTCTAACGTTAACGTTAAGCATTCGGTTTTGGTTTTAATCGTTAGGTAACAATCGTTGAAAGCCTTAAAGACAGTTTAAAATTCTCCAACAAAAGAGCGGCCACTAACCCGCATCCGTGCAAGCATAACTTAATTGAAGATGTACGTCCACGCCCAACAGTGGGACTTAAAAAAATGTATATACGCGTCAAATTGAGTACCTCTTTTTTCGTCGGTAAAAAACGGGTTGTAACTAGACATCATGTTTAAATACTAGTTTTCAAACCGCCACACGGAGGCTTTATTCACAGAATAGACACGATTCAAGTGTAACGATTCGTCACAATAACGACCGCAGCTAAATCGATCAGTGGCCATCTTTGTCGCACTAACGCGATTGTGTACGGAAGTAATTTTTATGACTGCCTGACGCAGTATGCTGCGAATGTCATTGCAAACAATCAGTCAATGCCACAGCCAGTATGCGTGACTGTTATGTCACTAAGCGTGGACACTGAAATGGGTGCATTCGGTCGAATACTCACAATAGGCCGATCTAAATAGGCCGGCCACTTAGGATCCGTAAAATCTCGCAATAGGTACAACCGTTATCGAAATGACGGATGATTCGATAATGCGTATCTGAAACTGTATAGGTAACGTTACCAATACTAGTCGGAATATTCATCTTAAATTCAATACAGTAGTATTATTTCTGGTCCCGACACTCTGATAAGATAAGGCTGTGAGATACAAGTTTTTCAACTCGATGTGCTGTTGAGAGATATTTTTTTATTGTCCACAGTATTAACCATGCATATTGAAGTGCAAGTCGCCCTCAACTTCGTCATATCCTACCTGTACAACAAGCTTCCCCGGCGGCGAGTGAACATTTTCGGGGAAGAACTGGAAAAGGCTCTCAAAGACAAGTTCCGAGGTCACTGGTACCCAGACCGACCGTGCCGGGGCTCTGCTTTCCGTTGCCTGAAGACCGGCGGACCCCTCGACCCAGTCCTGGAGCGAGCTGCGCGGGAATCCGGCGTGCCGGTTCGGGATGTCCTGGAACACCTCCCGAGGGACCTCGCCGTTTGGGTCGATCCAGGTAATTGCGCAATTTGACAATTCAGATACCCTTTCACTGTGCCCTTGATAGAAATGTTTCTCAATGTTGAAAACAAAATTAACATTAGAAGTAGACCTATAGAACTTTAAAATAACTGTAGATAATAACTCAATAAAGCAATAACGCATCTCCACAGTAACGCATCTTCCAATCTTGAGATATGATAACGAACCGGTCGTTAACTCGAGCTGCTGCTATTCCCATCGTTAGTCTATGGATGAATAAAATCAGAAGATTTTATCTCATTTTATTTTTCATATATTTTCAGGCGAAGTTTCCTACCGCATTGGTGAGAAGGGAGCGGTGAAGGTGCTCTTCAGCAGCGATGAGCGAGCTGCTGATGAAAGGACCGACAGAGAGGTAAATTTAATTGTGACTAAACAATTCTATTGAACACGGAAAATAAATTAATTAAAGTACCCTATTAAAGAAAACAATCAAAGAATTTATTACAGATTCAAGTAAACGAATTTTAATTCAATTTAATATTTAATTGATACATCTATAGTCTAACAAATACATATCTATTGCAGGTGACTCGCGCGTTCAACCCCGAAGCGCAGTGCTTCCGACCCGTAGAGCCCGCAGCGGCTCCGTCGCCCCCCACGCCTGCCGCATTCTCGCCGGCTCCGCCGTTCCGAGCGCAGCCGCTCACTTTCACAACGGCCACGTTCGCGCAGACCAAATTCGGCAGCACCAAGTTGAAGACGAGCAGCAAACGCGCCAACCGCATGTCGCCCACCGAGTTCAGCAACTACATCAAGCAGCGAGCCGTGCAGCAGCAGCTGGCGGCGCGCGCGCTCTCGCCGGCCGCGGACCCCGCCTCGTACTTCGTGGCGCGCCGCGACGCAGCGCCGGGCGCCGCACCGGCCTACCCGCCCGCGCCGGCGCACGCGCACCTGCTGCTCGCCAACTGAGCCGCGTGGGCGCTCTAACCGCCCCGCGCGACCCGCTCATAGAGTCTTTACTTTTATACGAGAGAGACGCGCGCCGCGATTTATTTTTTTATTTTCCGCGGGGGCGTCCCGCGCCGCCCGCCGCTTGTGATATCCATACGATTTTCCATAACTTTTTGTATTCTCGTTCGTTACGTCGATGTGTAAATTTATCGATAGGAGCAATAATCGGCCGCGCGACTCGCCGGCGATTTATTTTCGTAATATTTAAAGCCGAGTCGGAGTTTTGATGTCTTCGTTCGATATCGATATAATATTCGTAGGGTGTAAGGGAGCGAAGGGCCTACTGGCCTCGTGCGCTTACGACGACGTACCTTCTTGAACGAGTCTGTATACATACGTCCTCCATTCTAAGAAATACTAATATTTAAATATGTATACATAATATATATTCGTACGCGAATCGTTCTAATTTTTCAAATGGATACGAACGGCCAATAGAGAAATTACGTATTTTTAATATTGAAATTGATAATTCATACTCTCTAAGTGTATAGCGTACTGTATCTATTCGACTCATATACCTATGTATGTATGTAAACGTTTGCATATCCGATCGGACGCGGTCGGACGGTGCGGGGGCCGGCCGAAGGCGTCGGAGATCTCACCTAGCGTAATCATCATTGGTACGATTGTACTCTAATTATAATATACATAATGATATAATAGGTTTAGCTACGTTTCAATCTAACAGTATTTTTTTAAAGAAGATATTAGTCCTCGTGTACATTGCCGGTCGACCGCGCCGCGGCGGCCGGCCTTAGTCGTATGGTATACTTATTGTAATATTGTTATAAAAGACATGAGTGTGGATAAATGACGGAGAGAAAAAAAAATTTTTCTGCGTTCGTAACAGCCGGTGCATGCAAATCGATGGAAACCTACGTGTTATTTATCTTTTTTATATTTCACTCGGCGGTAGAGTTCAGTGTTTCAAGCGAGGTCGGTCGTAGTGATAGGTAGCTCGGGTAGCGGTAGCGGGTAGCAGCTTGTCCCTGGGCACGTGGCTTACGTCACGGGGGCGGCGGGACACTCGCGCGGCGCCGCTCGCGTCCGCCCGGCACACGTGACACGTCTACAAGACACGTTTTTGGTACATACGCCGAGCGTACGTCCGTGGTCGATGGTATAACTTAGCGACGTTAAACTGTATCATTGCGACTCTTAGCGTCGCACGTGCGTCTCCGCGACGCAGTCGCGCGGTCGTGTCGCGTCGTACGAGTGAACATCCGCCTCGATGCACAATTATGACAAGTTGTATACGGAGATGTGCAACTATTTTTTTACTATTTTTATATTTTGATTTAGATTAAGTCTAGTTGTATGATTTCAATACCTACCTTTAATATGTAATTTATTATAACCCTATTCTTATTAAAATTACGTACGTAATATTAATAATGGCGGTCGCGTTTGAAACACTGGCCGTAGCGCTACAGTATTTTGTAGATAAAATCTATAATGTAAGTTTAATATAATACAACTTAGAGTAATGAGATTTTTTATTAATAAAAGATACTTTTTATTTTTCTTTCTTTTGTAAGATATATTCGATGGAAGTGTTAAAGATAATATAATACATATTTGCATAATATAGTAAAAGCGGCTCTCCATGCCCGCAATATAATTAGTCAATAATTTTTCATATTGTTGTACGACTTTTTAAGTTTATATTAAAATGTTTTGTGCAATCTATAATTGTGTTTGAATTACTTTAAATAGTTACTATAGTTACTTACCAAATCACCACCATCATACGATCGCTATTCTATAGATTACAAAAACTCAGCACTGACTAACAAATCTCCCTAATATTATTGAAGTCTGCAAAACTAAAAAAACAATCAAACCGAAGATTGTTGGAAACTAGCACAAAGGCACCTACGAAATAACGTAAGCTAATAATTTTTAACAACTATTTTAATAATAGGTCATTTTGACACCAAGTATTATTTCCCCTTAGTTGTCCACAATTCTTGAAAAAAATGCTTTTTCAGCTAGAGTATTTTTAAACCTGTGATTATTTATACACAATAATGTAAATTCTGAACTTGACTAATCACTATATATAGAACTAGTTTTTGCCCGCGACTTCGTCCGCGTGGAATAGTGACATTAGGCAGCATTTTAATGTCCTAGGATACTTTTATTGCAAATAATACAGACACAAACTGCTCCACGCGGACGAAGTCGCGGGCAAAAGCTAGTAATCAACATAACCTATATTGATCAGTGATAATGTAGCATTCAAACGGTGAAAGAATTTTTGCAATCGGTCCAGTACTTTTTGAGCCTATCTGTTACATACAACATACACATACAAACCTTTCCTCTTTAGAATATCAAGTACAGATATAGATATATTACCCATACTTAAATCATACTCCACCACTCTGCAATCAAAGATAAAATATTTTCATATTAGCTAAATAAATAAAACAGCGCTTCGGTAAGTCACTTTATTTATTAAACCACATAAGATGACAAACGTGAACCTCATCTATGGACCATTTGGTTTAGCTTCTAATCGCTCGATTCATACAAAACGTATTCAAACTACTTAGGCTTACAGTAGGACACATCACTTGACCAACGACGCTTGCCAATTATCTCAATAAACACTTATCACTCTCATTGTACATTCATAACATCTTATTCGCATAAACTTAGACTTGGGACGAAATAAAGGCAATCCACACTTTGCTATTCACGATTATTCAAAGATAAAAAAGATAACAGGTATTTGCAAAAGGTACTTTCTCATTGAACGTGTATTCTATTGCAATTAATTTTTATTAAAAACAAAATAACATCGCCATTGACCTTCGTAACGTTAAACGTATGCTATCCGTTACAACTACCGCGAAATTAAAAATTAAAAACATATACCTATCACAAGCTTACAGTAGAGTTCATTAAATTAAAATATGTATAAATAAAATTCAATTACTCCCTTGCAAATCCGATATGAACGCTGCAAAGCACTTAACTGTAAGGTCACAGACAATTTTGAACATTAACTGTACGGTCACAGACAATTTTGAACATTAACTGTAAGGTCACAGACAATTTTGAACATTACGATAATTTGTGGCGTTTCAAAATCGAAATTTGAAACGGAGCTAAATAAATTACTACACAATCATTGAAATGGGAAAATATTATAATATAAATCCATATATGACATATCACGAAATGGCCACGGAGTATCATGATAACGTATCATTTTAACAATCATGTTTGAATATATAAAAAATACTGTTTTTCCATCATATCGGAAAAGGTTATTTTTCGGGACACGATTTATTTTTGTGTAAACTACATATATCATTAAAAATGACATTGGATGTAGATAAGATAACATTGGAAGAAAATAGCGACTTTGATAGCAATAGACGTTGGAGTCTCGACTCCTTTAACACTTAATTCTTGTCTAATATTCACCAAGTTGAGTATTAATTTGATGATATGTTCTTGCCTCAATAAGATCAGAATTTAGCTTCGTCTAAATTGGCAATGTCCCGTTGGCCAACATCGGGTTATCGAGTATCGGATAATTTCCAAATTTCAATTTCACTATTAAATCTGACGTTCGACGTATATATTTATAAACATTCCATACATTTTAATGAACAAACAAAATAATCACTCATTCTGTAACACGTCGAGGCGGTATATAAAAATGTATAATTGCTGAAAATAACTAATCATGCACTCTTTAAAATATAATGTAGAACTTCGCCACGGTTATTTACAATATAATAATAAATTTTTTAATTCAATATATGTTCGGGCAAAATCGCAATTAATTTACATTCGGAAGCAAATGTTATCTGTAACATAACGAAAATGTATACTTTTAATTTATACAACGGTCGTATAAAAGATCTATTTATATCTTTTATAATCTTTTTATACAATTTCAGGTGACTTTCAATAACTTGCAATATATAAAATAATCATTCACACCTACAGGGATCGCGGTCGTTAATCATTCAATAATTTCATATACATAAATATATAATAACATACCAACAGACACGTAAAAATAATTGAACTATTCTGGATCATATTAAAATTACGCCAAACCAAGCGCCTAAATATAGTAACATAATTAATTATATTATGTCATTTTGCGGTACGCCACTTTCGCGATATTTGATTTTTCTTATTACTAGTAAATATTCGTTTTAAAATTTATCATCATTTATTGTTTCGACATAGATTTTTGGCACTATTACGATTGAATACAGAAACGTGTACAGCATACGAGATGAAAGGGGAGATATGCGTGATCAGGTGAGTTTTCTATGCGGAAACAAAACACGATCACCATAGATGAGGCGATATGCTTAGTGGTTTAGTTTGTATAAAATATACATTTTGCAATTACTATAAAATAATCAGTACATTTTAACGCAACTTAAACGAATCCCTCATCAATTCAAAATTATTAAATTCCTAATTATAATATTCATATTAAGAAAATATTTACACGCTATAATAGAAATATAACTAAACACTATATTTAAAAACTAAAAATAACTCGTTCGAGGTCACACTGACCTCGCGAAAATATACGATTATTTTTAGAGACAAATACGAGACGCACTTAGGTACACCGTACAAATTTAAGTTTTGTTTTAACCAATATTGACTAATATAAAAATTTTGGCCCATGATTCCAGTATTTAAAAATATAATGTTGACATTCATTTTAATTTATTTATCATATTTTGAAAATCATGATAAAAACATGCACACGCTATAATAATAATATTACTCCTCCAATGCGAAACAGTGACGAGCGCGTTACAACTGTGTTAGATCGTAGCGAACTCCGTCGACGCAGTGGACATTAAAATAAATAACACAATAAATGAGCAGACTTACATGTATATCCGAAAAAAGCTAAGTGAAAATAAAAATTAACTTAATCATAACTAAATAAAAAAAAAATCGGCCAAGGTACAAACAGTACAGGAATGACAGTATAAACAGAGCGAAGACAATCCGAAGACGAGATGCGTTTAAGTTAAGAGTCGGCAAGTGGATATTTACAATTTAGAAATTACGTCATAATTGTCAGTGGCAGTCGAGGCCGCAATTCATTGAACAATAAAGACCACGAGGAGGGCAACTGGCTTTCGTCGAAGAAAATCGCCTGACCGCTGACCGCGTGGGAGGCGATCAGTGCGCCATTTCGATGTGCCGCTGCAAACTCTTCTTATTCATATAGGTGCGGTCGCACATGGCACATGGAAAGCAAACCTTATCGTTGTCGGAGTGTCGCGCGCGCGTGTGCGACGACAGGTCCAGTGCCCTGGCGAAGTAGACCTTGCAAATGTTGCAGAAGAACTTCGTGGGCGTCGCGTGCATCGTGCGGTGGGCGATCAGGTCGCGCGGCGTCGCCACCCCGTCGCCGCACTGGCTGCACGTGAACTCGCCCGGCGGCTGCTGCACATTAACCAGCCCCTCGTCTTCCGACTCGGCGGATTCCTCGTCCTCGCCGTGTTGCTCCGCGCGGTGGGCGTTCAACTCTTCGACGGTGTCGAACTGCGAGTCGCAAACCTCGCACACGTGACCGTCCTCGTCCATCTGGCCGGTGCCCGTCGAACTGCCCTCTCCACCTTCGTAATGCTTCTTCATGTGAACGATCAATGTCGATTTCCTTGTGAAACTCTTGTCGCACACCGGACAGAACACGGAGTTCGGCTGGTGGACCTCGTCCATGTGGCGCTGGTACGCCGCGCGTTTCGTGAATTCCTTATCGCAAATGTTACAATATCTGTCTTCGAGCCCTGATGATGAATTATTTTGTTGATCCATTTCGACCGAATCGTCCGATCGCAACTTTTTGTTCGGATTGACCACTGTCACTTCAACTTCGGGTGGTAATCTTCGCTTCGCGACCAGACTCGCGGGGGTCGAATGCTGAACCTTAGCCAGTTGAGAAGGATCAACGACTTCGTGTTTGCTCACTTTGCTCGTAACTTTGTGCTGGGGCATCCAAAGGCCGGAGTTGTTCGCCGCGGCTTTCCCGTCGGGTGAACGTAAATGCCAGCCGCGGTGGCTCTTAAGCGCAGCAATGGACGTGTAGCTCTTGTGGCAAATCTCGCAGTCGAATGTTTGCGGCTGATTTTGGATTTGGTTGATGCACTGATGATTTTGCAACGCAAGCAGTCCAACAAATTGTTTTCCACAAGTATCACACGGATATCGTGCTTGATAGTCGGCATTGGGGTCTATCGAGTCTTGGTCCTGATCGCAGTCCGGTTCCATTTCTTGTACCATATCATTCGATTTGCTAGTGCTTTGACTAGCGTTGTAACCCAAAAGTTCCTGCGCGTGAGCGGCTCTCAAATGCTCGTAAAGCTCTACCGTGGAGCTCAGCGGTTTGCCGCAGATCTTGCACATTTGAACAGTTGATTTGTGTACATTTTTTCTATGACGATAGTAGGACTTCTTGTCGGAGAAATTGATCTTGCAAATGGTACAGCTCGATCGACCCGACGACTCGCTGGACGTCGCCTGTTGCTCGGGTGGCCCAGTGGAGCTAGCATTAATAATTCCATGCTTGGCACGTTTATGCTTCCACAAACTCGTTCTAAGCGGAAATCGTTTGTTACATAATTCACAAGTATAAGGCACTGGATCTTGTGTTTGTTGAGGCTGCTGTTGATGCTGTATGTTATTAGTTATGTTTGTAAAATTAAAACTGTTAAATTGAGGAGTCGACAGAATTGCACCATTTTCGTCTACGTTGTAGTCATCTTCTTCAGTCGACGCTTGCATAGTATTTTCTTCACTATCATTTCTGTCGTTTATCAGGTCAGCGTGCAGTACTTTCTTATGTTTCCATATATTCTTTTTATGCATAAAACCTTTGCCACATATATCACAAGAGTAAGGAGCATTAGGAACATTACAATTTGGCTTGAACGACAAAAAACTTGGCTGAACCATAGAGAAGTGTCGGATTGGCTTACCAATAATTTGGGGTGAAAAGCCTTTAGGTTCTCCGGGCTTTCGGTTCGTAGTAGGTACTCTAGAATGAATACGCATATGGTTAGAGTACGCCTGGCGACTCTTAAATGATCTTATACATATGTCGCAGAAGAATTCAGCATCCATTGAGGTATGCGCACCCGCTCCGGGGTGAGCCTGTTGGACGTGTTCGGAAAGTTTTTGAGGGGTGCTATAAGAGTTTGAACAAATGTTGCAAGGATAAAATTTCACACGCAAATGCGTATTCTTGTGTTCAGCCAGCTCAGATGGTCGCAAGAATTTCTTCTCGCATTGGTCGCAATGATGAGCGACTTGATTGTGTTCGGCCACTTGGTGATCGGTCCATGCGTCAACCGTTTCGAAAATATTATTGCATTCCGTACACGAATAATGATATTCTTCAGCTTCCTCTTTGACAATCGACATATCTGGCTCAGTCGAAATCTGGACGCCTAAAGATCCGTCCGAATGTGCCATGTAAATGTGCTTATTAAGATCGGCGGCTTGTTCAAATTTAGAATCGCAATGTTGGCAATAGTGAGGTTTTTCCTCGTTGTGAATAATTTTCAAATGTTTGACCAAATAAGGATAGCTACTGTTTTTCTTGCCACATAGAGGGCAATCCGTTGGTCGACCATCGACACATTTGCTCTGGCTGTCAGATAGATTAACGCTGCCAGCGTGAACAGCTAAGGCATGATCGTTAAAATCTTGCATATTAACAAATTTTTCTGTGCATAGATCACATGAAATGTAAACTGTGCACTCTCCATTCCGGATGTGTTTTTTCCACAAACTTTTATCTTTGAATCTAGAGCCACAGTGGACACAGGCCAAGTGTACCCTTGACTGGCCATCCTCGTGAACATCTAACACATGTTTCATTATAAATTGCTTCAACTGGAATTTAGCTGGACAGAGTTTACATGAATATGATCTAGCATTAAAAATATCTTTGTATAGAACTTTAGGATTTTTTGGCTCCTCTAAAACGAGGTCATCCGTGATACCGTTTTCATTATAAATGATTTTCCACAGATCGGTGCAAGTATTCGATCTCATGTGACTGAGCAAAGCTCCGATGTGACCGAATGTCACTACGCAATTATAGCAAGTGTGCTTAGGTACCTTGTGGCCATTCTTTTGTAAATGCTGAATCACCGCTTTTCTGCGTGGATGCTCTTTGTTACAACATAGGCACTTTTTTGTATTTATCTGTTCAATTATGTCACGATACTTGACAATGAAGTCTCGTTGTATTTTTGTAACATACAGCTTATCTGGATCTAACTCTTTCACGTTTTCATCCCCGTCTATGGTGTCATTGGCATCCGCCGATTCCAAATCATCTTCCTCCTCTTCTTCATTAATTTCACTGTTATATGAATTTGTCTGCATGTCCTCGTTTATCTCTACAACTGGAGCCAAGCTCACCGGTGGCAGATCGTCATCATCGTCTTCATAATTCTCATTTGGTTGATCGTGATCATCAGTTTCCTTGTCCTCTTTGGTCTCATCGTCACATTTATTTGAAATGGAGTTTTCAAACCCACTCTCGGAATGAGTTTCGCCATCTTCATTTTGCTCCTTCTCATTATTACTTTGATCGGTTCCCGCAGTTTGGTGATTATTTTCGGCCTTATCTTCGCCTACATTATCCTTTTGCTCATCATCACATTCGTTTTCCTGTTGTCGAGCTATTTCGATTTCATTATCCGTGTCCATATCAACAGTATCATAGTTCTGACCATGATTATTAACTTTATATTGATGCGATTCTCCGTCACCTTCATCGTCATCTTGCTGATTTACATAACCATCTGGTTCCGACAGTATAGCTTCCACTTGAAACGAAGCAATTTCCGGCTCGGATATTAATGTTTCAGGACTTTCTGGACCAGAGTTCAATATTTCCGGTTCGGAGATCAAAACTTCTGGCTTAGATGTCAGCAGAGTTTTTAAGATTTGAGGTTCTTTCTTTTTAATTTGCAAGTCTTTCAACGCTTTAATACGTAATGGGTATGGCAGATTGTTTTGTGGTGGTTTTATTGTTTTAATAGGAATAGGTTTCGGTGGAGCGATAGTTTTTGTCGGTATAATTTTTGCTGGAATGCCCTTTGGGATAAATTGCATCTTGTGGCTAATGGGGTTAGGCATGAGTCGCGCTTTGGGATTAAATGGATTAGGTCTAAATTTTGGCTGTAGGTGCGATAGCGACTTTTTGTGTGTGGTTTTGTTCGTGTAGCGGTCGAAGCTGTGCGAGGTGAGTTCGTGGCGTCTTGCGTTATGGGAGTATTGATAAGATCGACCGCAAACAAGGCAGTCTTTGGAGGCCAGCTGTTGGATACCTTGACGCGCGTGTAACGTTTCTCCGGTGGGACGCATGACGGTGATGGAGACTTCGGGCATGTTGGGCACATTCATGATTGGGAAAGACTGTGATTCATTGCCCTCATCGTCGTCTTCATCCTCATCTTCATCCTTGTCGCTATCGGCACCCTGTAAATATAAACAAGAGGTTTCACATCCAGATTTATACACAAGCGTTCAAACTTTAGACGGATTCACTCTTTTAAGTTTACCATAACTCAGTTACATTTAATATGTAAACTAAGAAAATATTATTATTGTAAGAATTCTCATTATACGCGTTAAAGGCAATGTCATTGCAATATAAATATAACAGTGTGGCATGCCTGGTTAATGTTTCTTAAAATTATCTCGAATAAACATAAACAAGATTGTGTTGACAATTAATTTATTTTACAGAAACTTTATCGATTAAAACTGAACTGAAACAACATCGTATACTATATTAACATTTAATATTACAGTTTCTTTTTAAATCATCTTAATATTGCAATTCCGCAAGTCACAAGTCGCACGGCTTATCTTATCAATCTGTGTAAATAACAGTGATACTCTCCCAAGATACATCACTGGATGAGACAAGGATCGGAGCTCAAATAATTGTCCTTTGACAATGTCTTTTGGGTATAAAGACATATGTGTCTAAGACAAGTTAATTAGTAATAACCAGGACCTACTATGATTGCACAACGCATGAAAGTACTGACTATCAAGAACTAACTCAGCCATCGCAGAGATATCAATAACAGAAAATATTTTTTGATCAATTCATCATATCATTTTCAATAAGTATGTTTCATTGAAGTATGTATATATACTTTCATATACTTAGTATTAGTAATACAATAAACATATTTTTTTAACATATTTCCAACACTTAATGTTCAGTTGACAACTGCGATAAATCAAATATTTTACTAACATTATGTAATAGTAACTAATCAACAATTTCTAATCGTAAGTCTCAATATATAGTATCTACTTAACTATTGCAATATAATATATGCAAATATAATAATAAAAAAACAACAATTACAAAATACTTCATGAAAACAACTAGGTGCCTGTGACCCCATTTTTGAAAACAAATTATTGCTTTTCCTTATTCTGTATCACTTTTAAAATTAAAACTGTTTATGTAATATAGATAATAAACAATGTATGTATTAAGTTTTCATAAATCTTGACATCCCTTATGCTAAACACATAGAACAAATGTTAACAGTATGCTCCTTGCATATTGGGATGCTGCATTTGATACAAAACTGTTTGGTTCGTCTGTCGCGTTTAGATGTCCTCACACAAATTCTGCATCTCCTTCTATTCCTGTAGAACGTTTTCTGCTGCGGTGGCAACGAATCGGTTACCGTTTCCATCACAGCTTCTGTCAGAAGCGACGGAGGTTCCTTGTTGTCCAAAAGCCTCAAAGCTAATTCCCTGATGAATTGACGCCGTTGAATTATCCTGTCGGAGTTGATCGTACTCCATATAACCTGAGCATTCACGGATGCAATATTCAAAAGTGTAAAAAACAATGACAGTGTCCAAGCATTTGTATACTGCATGGTTGTGTAATAATGCATCAGAACATCCAAAACCTCGACCGCAGTCTGATTCTTCTTGTATACTGTAACCACAGTCGTGTGACTGCAATGGCTCCGCTTGTAATATCTAGGCTCGTTAGTCAAAATGTTGACACATTGAGATCTTGCATTCACATATGATGCCAAAGACACATCGTTGTCCAAAAACCCACTAATAAACGGTTGGCTTTTTCTGTACTTCGATACGAACATCAAGGGAACCATATCATCTTTTGGATTGAGCGCTGCTATGGTGTACAGCTGGAATTCGCTTTTGAGCACATCTATTAACGACACCGAAGTATACCAACTGTCCATCAAGATAGATCTCCCCGAACCGGCCAAATGCTGAACTAATTTCCTAACAATGTCATCCGGTCTAAAATATGGATCGGTTATAACGTCTACGTTGCTAACATAGAAACTTGACGGGTCCACAACCAACACTAACTTCACGCCGCTCTTCAAAGGTTTCCTCTCAATGTTATACCGGAATGGGCACGGTCCATATACAGGAACGACAATTTCATCGATCACTGCCACATTATTGATCTCATGTGACATTCTACAGTTCAATGCGAATATTTCGAACACCTTACGAATCCGTTTCATTACATCATACTGTATTATGCTGTTGTTATCCTCATGTTCGAAACTCAAATTCCGAATCAGGAATCTGAATCTGTCAAGTTTCATAGCGCTCTGTACACATGTTATACCGCAATCGTTGTGCCAGAGGTCACTGACATTCTGATGAGTCGGTCTCATTATTCCATGCAAGTATAGTATGCCAATGAGCGTTTTAATTTCACCCACATTAGTTGTTTCCAAGCATCCTTTCCGAGCACCGCTAATCCGTTCATTAGTAGCAGTGACAATGAGTTCTAATAAATCAGCAGTGAACAATAATTGCCAGGCATTTTTGGGATGAGGACAATGTTTAAATTTAAATGTATTAGTATTACGTTTCCTCGACTTCAAGAATTCTCTCACTTTCGCATAATTATCGGACGATGTCAATTTTGGATATTTCGATATGAACTGTCCATTCTTAAGTAAGTAGCCATTTTTACAATCTACAAAATCATTTACATCATCACTCAATTCCACATCCGAATCGGAGTCATGGTCCGATTCGTGCACAACATCACACTCTTCCGTTGACTGCAGTGCGTCAATAACTTCATCGTCTTGAACCATGCCCAATATTGCATGTACCCGATGCCAGTCCATTCGGGGATCCACATATGTCTGTGGATGAAATTAATCCAATTGAACTATTCTCACACCCACATCGCCCACACAACCTTGTCTTTCTTATATGTACATAATTTTCATTATTCAATATTCACAACATGGTATTTTATAACATGTATAATCATATTGAATTTTAAATTGTCACATTAAATATATCTGTAGAGTATTACACATTGAAATAGGAACAGTATTTGTATTATTGATAGATAAGGCACATTGGCCACTTAATCTTTTACCTTATCACTCCTCGGTGTGAGCCCCAATGATGCCAAGATCGGTGGGCCTTCAGGCTGCATTTTGCTGGATGTACCACCAATCTGAAGTATTTAAAAAAATACAAATATACTTGAAAATAATACAAATGATTTTATCAGAATCTTGTTATCAATAAAGTTGAAAAATAAATAAGTAAAACTAATTAATTTAACAAAAACAACTAGTCATTGAAATCTATTAATTTATATTGAAACACTAAAGAGTTTTATGAATGTTATTTAACACCAACTCTTCATACAAATGATGACTTGGCATGTGCTGTTCAATGTCCTTGACATGAAAAAGCAAGTTCACTACATACAACCAAATTGTGCAGCCACATAATTGTACAGCAATAAGTACCATTTTCGCATGCCTCTTGTTATCAGTGTAAACTAACTCACACATACCTCACTATCAGGATATGAGCCATCAATAGCCACTCCATCATCATAGGCTTCATCAGACAAAGGCTCATTTTTTACTTTAACCTGTAAAAAAAATGTAAACATGTCATGTAAACAAGACATTAAGTGACAGTTCCCACATTTAAATAACCATCCAGAATTATCAACACACCTCTTCTAGTTGGCTTCCATCTTTATTAATCAGAGACTGTAGCTTGTTTTGTGTCCTTTCACACACAGTCTTAAATATGTACCAGT
>DWEM01000881.1:0-16397 GCA_018245935.1 Agara belti belti
CACCCAAACCCTAAGCCATAGAGAATTAAGGGACCGTGCATATCCGTATAGTATTACACTAAATTCTCATAGGTTACTTTATCTGCTTATTAATTGTAGGAACTGTAAGTGTAAGTAATTATCGTGTGTAAAAATTTACATAGATAGCATTTCATCAATAGCAAAAAAACATGCTATGGGTTATTTTATAGCGTCATGTTCATGACGCAGTACATTCAATCACAATGACAATGTGACGTAATACTTACTAAGCCCTCCTCCATTATTTTAGTTGTTAAATATTCACACCAGCATTGCGTACAGAACCTGTGCCCGCACTCTAGACCTGTCATGATCTGAAAAACGGAAATCGGGTTGATATTTTCCATCAACAAATATGAAAACAAGGACAGCTTGGCAATTTACAATAACAACAACACACATTATTGGAGCTTGAATTCCTGCTCTCCTCCCTAAAACACCATGAGTTTTTAGGGTTAAATTTCAGTTCCTGCATAGGTTTAAGGAATAAAATCTGCACTACTGCATTTAATTTAACGTGTGAAATATGCACTTCAACCCTCAATTGCTCAATTATAATAGACTTTTAACCAACAGTGAAAATATCGACAGAGGGTATGAGAACTATATCCTTATAACAGTCCATTACATTGTTTTATGTTAAATATCTACCTTGATACTGCAATGATTACAACACTAGTAAGAACATGGAGAAACATAAACTTCTTGGGAAAGAGGCAAATAGATAACATAATTATAAAAGTATAACATAATTGTAATAGTAATTACTTACCGATGTTGGAAACACTGAGAAGCATATTTCACACTCTTCAGTCCCTGACGTTGATATCCTTCTGGGCAACTGGAACATGAAGGATTTTAAAATCACTTATATCAGTTTTGAATTTTAATTGAATAAAAAAAAAAACCACACACTACATAGCCTTAAACATGTTCATATTAATAACATTTTTAAATGTAACAAAAAGTACACATCATTTTTACTGGTACAGAATATTATTGATATAGAAGTATACAGATATAAAATTTATACCTCTATGAAAATTTTACTGACCTCACTTTCATACTGTTTTATATGTAGTAATACCCTTTATTTAAACATGATTTTTATTATTAAACTAGTGGATTACAGATGACAAACCTGATGGGTAACCCCCACCAGTCAACCTTTAGAACGGAATGTATAGAAGCAGAAAGTGCTACAAAATTTCATTTCCTATCTGTTGTGTGGTCACCTTATACCAACGTAATAATTGCACAGATTATAAAAAAAATAAATGTATTTTTTTATGATAATATAAAAAGAGTTTTCCTTCATTCTTTTTTAAGCTACAAATCTCGTGTTCACACCATATATCATTGTAATCTTTCAGTAAATGCATCTAAGAATATTTTTAGTGAAGGGACCTATGGTTTAGAAAAGTAGACAATTTTTTAATACATTAGTGATTATGTGATAGAAAGTGTTCTATGCACAGACCAAATACACCAGCTCAATGTCGAGAGTGAAAGCAATTATCTAATTGTATCTGTAATAATTTTGAATCATCTTACCTTTGGCCTCTGAATGACTGGTTTCCTAAATGGATTAATAACTCTAGCCTCGGAGAACAACTGATCCTGATCACCATCATAGAATCGTTCCATTAACTTTTCTTTGTCCCATTTAAAGTGATTTAGTAAAATTCGTGTTGTTGTCGCCGGTATCTGAAATACAAAAGCTATGTATCATTAAACGTTATTGTAATGATATTTTTAATTACACCGCCTAAATGTTTAAGTAGGGATGATATTGGATGAAGTTCAACCTATTTCAATACTTCTCTAGTTATTTTTTATTGGACACCGATGTTGTCTCAAATGATAACATTATACAGAATTCTAAAGTGTGCCGGTTTCCTCAGAATGTTATACTCCAACGTTATGGCACATGATATTTAGTTTTGAATATACAAAACTTTGTAATATCATGAAATACATGGCAAGGTTTAGATCTCAGACTGCTGGACTGGATGGATGAAGTCTATACTTGTAGCCTCTAAACATATACTATCTTTTTTATGTAAACACACACTAAAGTCAATCAATAAATATAATATACATATATACTGTACTGATTATAGTGTAATATACAGAAATATATAGAAGAATTTGTGATTGAACTAATAAATAAAAATAACCTATTAATTACTTAATTAACAATGTCTAAAGAACAGAATAAATTTAAATGCAATATAGTAATTTGTGTAGCATTAAAATAATTATATGGAAGACATAGAATTTAATGATTATGAATTAGGTCATTGCCATTTTCATTAGATATAGAAAAATGCAACGAAAGCAAGCAGAACATAATTTATGTGATAGTTACTTATTGGATTATGACATTAAGTAATTAGATTATTACTATGGAGTATACAACTGAGCTTTCCAATAAAAACATAACAAAAAATAAACACATTTAAAGGAACACACCTACACAGTCATTGTATAGATAACAGAAAAGATAAAAACTTGATAGTGTAATGGAAGTATACCATTCCAAACAATAATTTTGTTATCTATATAACCTAAGATATTCCAAGCAGAAATCATAATAAAGTTGTTTTGTTATGTTTGTTTAGTGTAAGAAATTACATCAAAAATAAAATGCAATTCAATAAATGCTGAAAACATAAACATTCACGGTACCAGTATGAGTTTAACAAAAATCACACTGACCTAATTATTTATAACTGACATAAACTCAAGGTTGAGATGTATCTAAGTTTGTACACACAAAATTTGCAAGAGACTTTCAGTAATCACAATTTTGTTTTTCTGTATTAAATCAATAGATCACTAAAGATTAAAATTTGCATGTTAGCACTATATTAGTCATCACTCCTGTGATTCATGTTGTTTCTTTGACACTGGGACTTTTTTTAAAATAAGAACAATAAAAAGTTCCTCAGTCTGTCTCTTAAAAACAATACAACATACTATTAGCAAGGATAGATAAGTAGGTAAATTTAATTAGCATACAGTTGTTTCTTACAAGAAATTAGAAATCGCGTGCAAAACAAAACGGATTCAGCTGCAACACAAAAGAGTCCAGTGAAGTGTATCATCGTACGAGTAACCTCATTAGAGCACTCCATTGTTTACAACTAATGTACTCACCTCCACAACAGTGTTCACTTCCTTTATACAGTCAACCATATGTTGGACGATTTCCTCAGTTGATAACACTTCATATGGATATTCGTCAAGCTCCGTTTGTCGTTCTCTTGCGCTGTGTGTCTCGTCCATTACAAAGTCGACATCGTCTCCACTGGACTCATTCCCAGAATCCACATCATCCTTTGTGTCATCTTCCGAGTCCATCGTCAAGATTATCAAGTAACTTATTGAGAAACAATTGTACAAACAGATTACTTCTAACGATGAAATTTTTACACCTAGATTTAGGAAAGGTCAACAATGAAGAAAATAGTTCACCCACGGGCTGCCAAAACCTCTGACGTATGAGTAGGTTGTGTCTATGACGTCACTCTCTAAATTCTGTGCTTGTCTATACTTAACAATGTTACTGTCAAAATTAAAAAATATTATCACGAAATATATCATACAGCAATTAATATCGGAAAAACGTATAGTACACAAATTAATTCATGGAGTATTATCATCTTGTCCATTTTCATTAAGTAATAAACCTGCTCAAATTAAAATATGGTTTTCCTGGCAAAATTTATAAGTTTTGTCTACAATGTGCTGCTGACTTTTATGTTGTAAAATTAAGCTTACTTTAGATTATCTCAGATATTAATTTTATATGGTATTTCTCAGATATCTCATCTATATGTAGGTGCGTGAGATCTCCGTGAATTCTTTATAAAAATGAATAATTCAGTTAATATTTTGAAGTGATATTTTCTACTAATTATGAAAATTCACACCACAGTGTGTTGAATAATTGGTTATAAATAACAAGTTAGTTGTCATATTTTAAAATAATTTATAGCTTATACATAAAAAAGGTTAACGCTTACATTGTCTGCTATTACAACAATTCGTTACAAAAAAATTATCTAACTTTTTCTTTAAATATTGAAATTATTTTTAAATACAATAATGGACTTGTTTATGTTTTTGTAGAAGGCGCCACAAATTAACAATCTGTCCTGACATGACAGCTGCCAGAGTATGGACTGGACATCGTAAATAAATAATAATAAAAGTTAATAATAGCAAAGTAAATATTTACCTAAGCATTTTTAACTTGATTTGCCTTATCGTCAATGGGAAAGTAACTTTGTTTTATTAACATTAAACATTTTATTAATTCTAACATAATGTCAGGAATGTTTAGCAAGATTCTTTTTGATGAGGGTTGGAAAAAACAAAGTTTAAAAAATGGGATTTTGTCTTTCATTATTCTTTCAAAAATTATTACTCCATTATACTATAAGGAAAACATTTAGCTTTACTTTGTAGCACAAAGGAGGTAAACTGAGTTTTGTTTATATTTTAATTACACTGCGTAAGCAGATGTGGAAATTAGTTTATATGTATACATGAAATGTTTATTTGAACATAATGTTTGAAACAGGGTATTCTGATTAACCAACTGGAGGTATAAAAAATGATGTAACCATTATAGATGGACACTCTTAATTAAGATTTCTTATGCAGTAGATGTGTATCTAGTGCAATTGTAGACTACTAACATTTGAGACTGATCTGTTTTGGTCACCGATGTCCATGGACAGCACTGATCACTTGTGACTTGTGCCTGCTTGTTTGCTACTTTCTTGAAATGCAAAGAAAATGTTTTTGTGAATAAATTAACTTTGTCATTTTTGTGAATGAATTACTTAAATTACAATTACATTACAAGCATTATTTAAATTTGTGTAAAATGATAATTGTTTTTTTTAAATTTATTTTAAATAAATATTGTGTTTAGAGGGCAAATATTGTTTTATTAAAAATTTTATTCTTAAAATAAATAATATACGTGTTCTATCTTCGTCTTGATTCTTACTCTTTAGGCTATTTTAAGGCAGCCAAACATATCATTTCCTACATTGCTGGGCTTATACATCTTACCAGTGCTAGGGCTTTAAGGCACTTTATATCTCAATTTTCGTATATAAGTAAATAATTTAATCCAATACAAAAAATTACACAAAAATATTATCCAGTTCATTTTGAATGGTTTCAAGCTGAAGAAAGATTGAGTGTAATTCTCTATGGGTCAATTCCATTTCAGTTTCGTCACTATCAGTTGCCAAAGACACATAAGCCTTCGGTATTTTACATTTTCTATGTAATTCTGAGCTCAATTCTGTGTTCAATTTCCAAGATATGTTTATATTTTCATCACATTTTTCAGATGCTTTTGAAGCGAGTTCATTCAAAGTATCACTTGTCTCTGTGGACCAAACCTTAACAAAGGAATCAGACTTTTCATTGTTAAAGCCAACATTCATCAGATCACTTTTCAAATCGGCTGGCATAAATATGAATTTCAACATTCTTTTTAAAATGTATGCAATACTTTTTATAGCCAACAAAAGGTGTTCTTCGTTTATTTTAAAAACAGATTCCAGTTTATTTTTTTCTTCTACTGTAAACATTTCAGAGTCTTGTTGTTTTAGTTTCACTACTATTCTTTTCAGAAATTGCTCAAACTTTGCTTGCTCCAATTGATTAATAACAGATATTCCTTTTGAGAGACTAAAAAACAAATTGTAAAATATGTAATATTTATAAACTACAATATGTTATGTAAATGATAAATATAAAAACATGCAATAGTTCTTATTATCTAGTCTTAGGGGTTTGTGAATATTTTTAATTTCTGTAAGAATTTGGATACCTAGGAGACGTTTTTAGCCAGTTATAGTCCATATTATTCACTGATAAGTTATTAAGTAAAAATAATATGGCCAATGAATCCAAAAATTCAATTTGATATGCAAGTTGATCTAAACAACACCGTTGAATCTTGAAATGTCGATGTCAACTTATGTCAATTGTGACAACAACAGACTAAGTTGATGATAATTTTGTTAACTAAGAATGGATTGAAATAAAAATAATATTACCCACGTTTTACAGTAGTTCATAATATTACATTCTATAATGAATTTTGAAAAAAATTTACTAAAGTAAAGAAGAAAATTTCTTTTTATATTTGTATGACACTTTGAACAATGAAGGCTGTAATCCAAGCTATACATTAGAAAAAAAATATGTTTCAAAAACAGATGACATTGACAGTTTAAATACGTCTCGTCCCGGTGGCATGGCGTGGCGAAATTCTATATGGGGTATAGTCATTTTTAATAGCAATGGCTCTAAAAGTAGTTCGTGTGCCAGAAAATATCGATTTCCCAAAGGAGGAAGAGACAATTCTTCAATTCTGGAAAGATATTGATGCCTTTCAGACTAGTCTGAAACAATCAAAAGATAGGCCTAGGTAGTTACATATTATAACCTGTGATTTCGTTACCTATAAATGCATTAATTATAGTTTTCATTTTTGTAAATGTAAATAAGTACTGTTTGTAAGCTTGTAATTGTTCTGTTGTAATAATTCGATATTTTTAAGTGAATAATTAATATATTAAAAATTATTCAATAAAAAAACTTACTTTGGTTAAAAAATGAAAATAGTAAATTTAATGAGAAGTGTATTAATTATCTCTTGTGATAATAATATATTATAGGAATAATTAATGTGTTGTAGTTAAAAAAAAAAATGTTCCATGTTTTAGACAATAATGTGATACAAATATATGTAATTTTGCAGGTATTCTTTCTACGATGGTCCACCATTTGCAACCGGCTTACCTCATTATGGCCACATTCTTGCTGGAACCATCAAAGATGTTGTCACACGATATGCCCACCAGAAGGTAATTCAGTGCAACAATTGCATCATCATTGTGGTTTTACATGAAACTATAAAAATAAAATATGTTTTATTATGGAGTGGTGTGTTTTACAATATTGAAGTTTAATGCACATATGTATACAATAACAAGGAAAACCAGAAAAACAATTTCAAAATTAGTGTCTCAGTAAAAGAAAAGGATTGTACTGTATTTTATTACTTGGAATTGTTAATACAATTCCATATTCCATTTATTTGTATCTATACTGGTGATGGAATTTATATTTTGAGATATTAGGGATGAGCTGGCATATAAATATATTAACACAAATGTGACTAAGAAACACTTGAAGAGCTACTTTCTAACTAATCCAATCTGCAATACTTCACTAGATAGTGAAAGATAGTAGATAGTTGTTGAGATCAACAACCTACTTAGTTAAGCCCTATGTCAGTAGTATCAGAAACTAACTTGTTTACCTACCAAAATGCCAAGCTTTGTTAAGGTGACACTTAACTTTATAGATTCTTGTAATTTACCAGTCTGGGTAATAGGTTACTCTATCAGTAGGTAAATGTTACATATTAGTATCTTTTTCCATTTTCAGGGTTATCACGTTGAAAGAAGATTTGGGTGGGACTGTCACGGCTTACCCGTGGAATTCGAAATCGATAAATCCTTAGGAATCAAGGGGCCACAAGATGTGGAGAAAATGGGCATCGACAAGTACAATGCAGAATGTCGTAAAATTGTAATGAAGTATGCCAATGAGTGGGAATATACTATCAGTAGAATGGGCAGATGGATAGGTATGTAAAGTTTTATCCTAACCTACAAGGAGTAAATTGAAACATTATTGGCATCATTTGTGTCTCAACACATATATAATAGTAGAAATATTGGATTTTTATGTAATTTTTTCTTTTAGATTTCAAGAATGATTACAAGACTCTCTATCCCTGGTTTATGGAATCTGTTTGGTGGGTTTTTAAAGAACTCTATAACAAAGGATTAGTATATCAAGGAGTAAAAGTAATGCCGTTTTCCACAGCATGTTCGACCCCTCTGTCAAACTTTGAGTCAGGGCAGAATTATAAGGATGTGGTGGATCCTGCAGTTGTTATTACATTCCCAACTTCTGAAGGCTTTTCACTCCTCGCGTGGACCACGACGCCTTGGACACTTCCAAGCAACTTAGCTCTCTGTGTTAATCCAAAGTTGACTTATCTAAAAGTGAAAGAAAAAAACACAGGAAATTGTTATGTTCTTCAAGAGGCTCGATTTCCTATTATTTTCAAGAATACAGATGAATTTGTAATCCTTGACAAGTTCCCTGGTGAAAAGTTAAAAGGCATTAAATATACACCTATTTTTAATTACTATGTTGATTATTGTCCTAAGGCTTATCAGGTATTAGTTGACGCATATGTCACCGATGACTCTGGAACTGGTGTAGTACACCAAGCGCCATACTTTGGCGAAGACGATTATAGAGTTTGTTTGGCTGCAGGTATTATTACTAGGGATCAAGATATAATATGTCCAGTTGATGCCAGTGGTAGATTCACTGAACCAGTAAAGGATTTTTTGGGACAGTATGTCAAGGATGCCGATAAGAATATAATAGCAAATCTCAAATCTCGAAGTAGACTGCTTCAGGTCGGTCAAGTGAAACATAGTTACCCATTTTGCTGGCGTTCTGAAACACCACTCATTTACAAAGCAGTCCCTTCTTTGTTTGTCAGAGTGGAACAGATGAGTCAAGATCTTTTAAAATGCAATGAGGCTACGTATTGGGTACCGGATTATGTAAAGGAAAAGAGGTTCGGGAACTGGCTTAAGGATGCTCGCGATTGGGCAATTAGCCGGAATAGGTATTGGGGGACGCCTATTCCATTGTGGATTTCTGATGATAAGGAGGAGATTGTATGTGTAGGAAGCATCGCTGAACTTATTGCCTTAACGGGAAAAGAGATAACTGACATACACAGGGAAAGCATTGATCATTTAGAAATCCCATCAGCTAGGCCCGGCCAACCACCTCTAAAAAGGGTAACCGAAGTATTCGATTGTTGGTTTGAGTCTGGATCTATGCCATATGCTCAAGTCCATTATCCATTTGAGAATAATAAAGAATTTGATGATATTTTTCCTGCCAATTTTATAGCTGAAGGAATTGATCAAACGAGAGGATGGTTTTACACTCTAATAGTTTTATCCACCGCTTTATTTAACAAACCTCCCTTTAAAAACCTAATAGCGAATGGTTTGGTTATGGCATCTGATGGTCAGAAAATGTCAAAAAGAAAGAAAAATTACCCAGACCCACTTGAAATCGTATCAAAGTATGGCGCGGATGCTCTTAGACTGTACCTTGTGAACTCTCCTGTTGTGAAAGCAGAAAATCTACGGTTCAAGGAGGAGGGTGTCAGAGATGTTATAAAAGACGTATTTCTGCCTTGGTACAATGCGTTCAGATTCCTAATGCAGAATGTAGAACGAATTGTTCACGAGGAGAATATTGATTACAGGTTTAATGAAAAAGCTGTTAGAGATAACGTTATGGATAAGTGGATAACATCCTTCATGCAGTCTCTTATTCAATTTGTAACTAAAGAAATGGCCGCCTATAGGCTTTACACTGTTGTACCGAGATTGACCAAGTTCATTGACCATCTCACCAACTGGTATGTAAGAATGAACAGGAAACGACTCAAGGGTGAGAATGGAATAACCGACTGTCAAGTGGCATTAGACACTTTGTTCGGCGTTTTGTTCGATATGGTGGGTGTGATGGCACCCTTTACACCGTTCTTGACGGAGGTAATGTACAAAGTATTGAGACAGTTACAACCTGAGCAGACACTGGAAAGTGTACACTTTAATATGATACCTGAAGCAAAGTTGGATTTAGTTGATGTGAACATCGAACGCTCCGTTCAACGTATGCAGTCTGTGATAGAACTCGGCAGAGTGCTCAGAGATAGAAAAACTATTCCTATAAAGTATCCATTGCCCGAAATGATCGTCATTCACCGAGATGAAACTTATTTGAACGATGTCAAATCGTTGCTTAAATACGTAGTAGATGAAATGAACGTGAGAAATGTGCAATTGACTAGCGACAAAGAAAAGTATGGCATAACGTTGAGGGTCGAACCGGATCATAAGATACTCGGTGCACGGCTCAAAGGTGACTTTAAAGCTGTAATGCAAGGTTTGAAGGATCTCAACAATGAACAATGTGAAAAGCTTATAGCAGATGGGTATGTAGAGTTAGCAGGTCAGCGCGTCGACGTCTCCGAAGTGAGAGTGATATACCAAGCCACTGGAAACGATCAGTACGAGGCGCATAGTGATAACGACGTTCTGATATTGTTAAACATTACACCGGACCAGGATATGCTCGATGAGGGGTTTGCGAGAGAGATTATAAATAGAGTACAAAAATTAAGAAAGAAAGGACATTTAGTGCCGACTGATGAGGTGGACGTTTATTTCTCTGTTAACAAGGACAACGATATTTTACGTATCATAAACATGCACCGTGATCTTATCGAAAGTACCGTGAAAGCACCAATGAGGTCTGTTGAAGAATTGCCCGCGAGCAAATCCGTCATTATAAAAGAGACGCAGGAGTTGAAAGGCTCCGAGTTTCACTTAGTTATAACATGGAGAAAAGAAACTGAAATGCCTATCGTTCCCTGGGCTAATATTACTTTGAGCGGCATCAAACCACGGCTCGGTATTACCGCCGCACAGGGTAGCGTGATACTCAGCGACAAAACTGGCCAGTATATTTCTTTAGATGAACTTCATAATCAAGTCCGTGTCCTATTTGGACTGTACGGTATAAACTTTACTTTATGGTGTGACGGGGCCGAGATAAAAAGCACCGCGGATTTGAATACGAAAAACATAGTCGTTTCGACTGTTAAACCGGACAGTTTGGAATCGGAAATGAGCCCCTTTTGTAGATTCGTGAATGTTGTAAATGGTGGCAAAAAGATGACATTGTTTTTAGAGAATCCGAAAGGGAGGGCCACTCTGAACAGGGAGCAAGCCGTGAAATTTGTTTCAGAATATTTGGGCACGCCATGCCAATTGGACGAAAAGTTATTTGTTTAAGCGGTATTAAATAGAATACTATTTATTTGTATGGTTTAAAGTATCGTCTACAGACCCGAATGGAATGAGTTTTGCTTTGTACTGCAGTAGTACATTCGATGCTTATTTTTAAATGTTTTTTTTTATACTGTAATGTATTCGGGGACTATAATTGTGTTGTTCGTTTTCCTTATTCCAATAAAATGTTTTCCACATTTGGGTGCCGAAATCCAAACATATCATTTCTACCTGATTAGAAGTTCGTACTCAGTCTTTAGAAGTTGGTCAATAGTATTGGATGGGGATAGTTACATGATCACCGTAAACAACGTGAGCTCTGGACACCATACGCCATACATACACAATATGCCATACAACCCATACATTTCAGGCAAAAGTTCCATTAACTTTCGAAACTTTTACTTTGGAACCGTTTTTCTCTAGAATCGGTACAAACGATCATTTAAAACCCAGCGTGCTGTCTGTCTTTGGGCCATCTTGCGGTCCAGCAGATCTCAAATTATTGATAAGAGTTTTTAATAAATAACAAAACTACGTTATAGAGTTAACCTTTATTTTAAACGTTCTTCATAAATAAAACAAAATAAGCATTAAATGAACATTGTTCACAATTTTGTTTATTATCATAACACAGTTGTAATGTGGCAGATTATTATTTATAAATAACAATTATTTAATCATTTCAAATTTGACTCTTTTATGTCTGTGATAACTATGTAATCATACGTATTGTTGTGCTTGATTCAATAAATAGTCAGTATAACATGACTGAATTATTGGAGCTAAATACACACAAAGTTTACATGGACGAACAAATGAATCAAACATCATTAAATATGAAAATCGAACACTAAATTCTAAGCATGTGAAATTAGATAAAATTGTAAGCAATCAATTCGGAAATAAAGTCTATATGAACATAAAACGTATTTTCGTCGAGTTTATTGTAAGAAGTAAATAAAATGATAATATAATACGAAGAAAGTACAGTAAAATAAATGTGCTAAAATTGGCTAAGATAGTAGGAACAAATAGTGTTGACGGTTTCGCGAGTCTAACTCGCACTTGGCCCGTTCGTTATGCAACAATTAACAATTCACCTTTGTGTGTACTATAGCGTTTAAATGGTTGATTAATATGTGTTAATTAAACTAAAAAAACAAACATCGTAGATAAAAAAAAAAATTAATCGTTCGAAAGATATTACATGTCAAATAATACGATAAACATTGGTGTCATTATCTTAAATGTGCTTATGAATATAAACCGAAACTTTACTATTAACAACACACATCACAGTTTTAACTCCACACACTAGATGTCATATTGTACAAGAAACAATTGTCTAAGCGGAAGTCTGTCTGTATGAAAGTTGGTGATTTGTTCGCTGCACATCACGTATGAAACTATAGCTTGGAGACCGATACATTTTATGTATGTCTCAATAAATATCGAAACGCAAAGTAGTCTAGGAACATCCGTGAAACGAATAAATTTACATCTACGATTAAGGGGTTTATGTCATTATATTTATTTTTGTAATGGCGATTGTGCAAATTTTCAACTTGTAAGACCTAATATTGCTGGTAACTCGCAAACAGTGCATTCCAAATGTACCAAGCGTACATACATCAACTTTGGTTACAGGTAAAACTTTAAACCTAACAATATTACAAATAGTTAACCAAATAAAAAAAAAACAACGAAACGGTCTAAGAAAATGTCTTTTGACGGTGTAATGTGAAGTTGTAATCTTCTAGAAATTAATACTTGTTTTTTGTCATTACAAATGCAATAGTTAATGTTGAACCATATTATGAGTGTGGAAAGTCAACAGCGAATGAAATTTGACGGAATATATTTATAAATAAAAATACTATGTTTATTTACGCATACTATTAAAATAAATCGTTATTATAGACATTTTCTTGAATACATTTTTATATAAAATAATTTCGTAATCATATTGGAATAAAATGCCAAACTGACTAATGTTTTTGGAGTGAAATCAATCGGTATCTTCCAAATTAACTGTGTACAGATTTTGTGAAACATATCTACTTAATATGGGAAGACGGTATCGGTTACATTTGAAATTTTACAAATAAAGAAAATGATATTATGTAAAAACTAAATCACAATACAAAAATATACACATTCCTTTGATTAATACGCCATTTTTTTATTCACAAAATCTTTGCATAGTTATTTAGGAACATACAGATGTTAGGGTTTCTCTCCCCGCGCCCCGCATCCCCGGCGCCGCGCACACTCGAACGTCAGTTATATCACAACACAAGCGTACATTTAAACAATTTAGAGCATTTATGACCTTTTATTACATAATAAATTAATAGGTAAATACAATAAATAAAAAATAATTTCACATTCTCAATCTATTAGTTTTCTCTATAATACTGTTCGCGAACGCATAATACGAATGTGATTAAAATATGACGAAGTTTATTATTGCTATGATCTTTTTTTCTCTAATTCCCTTTAAACTTAAGACTCGTATTGCTTTTATAAAAGAAAATGGACGTGTAATTTCGAATACATCACATTGAACAATATACATTAGGAGAAACACTTAGGTCTAGAAGTACAGGCGTGCAACATCTAGGGGAACGATTACGTACCTAATATATAACGGTTACGAACGTGAACCGCACGACTCGAAACGGTCACGTGATTATATAAAAGCGTTAATCGAATATGACACGCAAGCCGCGACCTTATACATAGGGTAAGATATATTTATGTAAAATATGTATTATGCATCAACAAGTAACACGTATAAGTGGGGTGTACGCTCTCGATATATTTCAAGCTAAACATTTCCAACGACTATCTATTTGCATAAAGGCGAAGGCGTCGACGAGGAGTCGGGTTCGTAAGTTGGTGATCGTGTTCGAGAGCTATTGCACTTCAACGGAATACACTTCACCTGGCGCGACGTCACGCTACGGCGCGCTACGTCACGCTACGGCACGCTACGGCGCGCTCGCGGCGGCGAGCGCTAATAAATAAATTGTATAATTTTCATCTAGGACACGTTATTAAGATAAAAATAGCGAATATCTCGTACTAGTAATAACTAAAGATTCATAAACACTTGCAATATACTAAGATACAACATCGGCTACTCAGTGACTAGTCTAACGGCGTCCACGCGCTGCGGCGGCCGCTCGCGTACCCGCCCGCCATCTTCTGTCGAACAAACATTTTTATCAGTACTAGATATCCTATTCTCATTTCAAATATAACGTCAATCGGTACAAAGTTTTACATTGAAATGACGTGTTGCTTTCTGGGGATCGTTTTTATCAAGCCTCTCAGTATACAACAGACATCAAATCACAGACGGCCCTTAGATTTGTTTGTTGCTCCTAATTTCTACATCATTATCTAAATAGATAACTATGACTGTCCGGTGACCGTAGTGGACAGTTGACTATAGAACTAGAGATAATAGTTTGCATAGTGTAGTTTACCATGGTAACCACGACCCAGACCCTAATGAGGTGGTCGTGTGTGGAGATGTCGCAAGTTGTTATTATTATTATTATTGTGAATTACTTACGGTGTGGGTGACCGCGGCGCTAGTAGTGCGCCTGCGGCGGCGCGGGCTCGGGCAGCTTGCGCACCTTCATGGTGCCGTCCGCGCCGCACGAGAACAGCCGCCCCGCGTTATCTGAACGGGATTCATACTGTTGTCTTATTTAGGTTTGTACGTTTCACTTCCAATTATACTACTATCAATTTTTTTTTTATGCTCGGAGAGTAGCCAACGAGCTGGCAGCAGTCAATTGTCACTATAAATGGATACGGTACTTACATGTACAATGTGTATACATACTATCGATGCGTTCTGTTCGGTGCGCGGTTATCGATATCAACAAAATTGGCACAGTTTAGCCGATTAACAACATCACTACACGAATAATGAAACTTTTACAACAGCACACATACCAATATGTATTTGTGTGACGCCCTGCCCTATGTGCTTGAAGAACGAGCTCCTGGCGTGCTCGCCCGCGAACGTGTACAGCAGCTGGTGCGTCGTCAACGAGAACACCTTGGAAGTGATCGCAACGGGTTATAGTTTATTCAACGGTGTTACAATAAAACGAAAAAGGAACATGTTTTGTGAGAGTTTGAAAATAAGTGTCTGTCTAAGATCTTGGTTAGAATCGGCTTTTCACTTTATTGAAGATTTTTTTTTTATATAGACTAACCTAGCAAACAGGCAGACGGGCCACCTGATGGTAAGTGGTCACAGTTGCTTATGAACATGTGCAAGCCCAGAGGAGTTACCCATGCGTTGCCGGTTTTGCAGGAGAGCTCTTTTCACGCCGTGAAGAGCCCCATGCCATAGCGCTCCGGGAAAGCCTCAGATGGAAGTTCATTCGACATCTTACACGCACGCGGTAAGAACGAACGTTTTAAACGAAGATAAGTAGAGTGTGTTTATTTCGAAACCTTGATGTCTCCGTCGGCGGCGCCGATCGCGTAGTGGTCCTCGCGCGGCGACAGCGCCACGCACTTGATGGGCGCGTGGTGCGCGTGCAGGCGGTGGCGCGGCGCGCGCGCTCGCAAGTCCCACACCAGCACGTCGCCGCGCCGCCCGCACGACACCAGCGCGCCGCCCGCGCCGCCCGCCCACGCCACGCACGCCGCGCCGCCCTCGTGGCACGTCCAAGCTGCCCTCCGCCGCACGCGGACGAACCGAAATACTCGTTATAAATTGGCTTTTCCATAGTTTTGATTATACAATAACAGTGTTGTTATATCGTGTCAAATTTCATTGAAAAAAATTGAAAATATTCGAATAGCAAATTTACACTACCAATAAAGTTTCAAACAATCCCGTGGTTAATAAACTAAATAAAATTATAAGTCATACTCACAGACCACTAAGGCTTTCTTGATTGGCATAAGTGTGTCCCATATTGCAACATTTTTACTTTCTGAACTATGACCAGCTGTAAAACGAACATAATCACTTTGTATATTTTTCACCCGGCACTAAGCAATACAATGGAAAAAGATATTGAAAATAATTTTACCTGTCGCTACTAAACTGCAAGAACCCAAGAATACGAAATCGCTTATTCCTTTACTATGACACTGATGACTCTGAAATATAAAAAAAAAAATAGGTAAAGGTGAACAATTAGAATTTAAAGAAAAAAAAATAACTGAAAATTAATACAGTTAAAAATACTATAGTGCGGCTCCATTGTTAATCCGACATTTTTGACATAAATCAACGCGAGAAGTCATTAATTTGAGGTCATAATATTACGACTACTTAACTCAAATCTATCAATCGCATCTATCAAATAGAATTCGTGTTTCATT
>DWEM01000882.1:0-16397 GCA_018245935.1 Agara belti belti
CATCTCCGTGGCGAGGTGGTTTCCGGCGCATCAGCGAATACGCTTACCGAGGGTTACATTTTATGTGACTATCATGTAAGCTTTACGTTTTGTGTTGGCTAAAGACTCTACTTTTATAGATTTTTGTATTTGTTTTCAAATATTAATACATATATCTTATTCGTACTCACCCGGTGCTTACCCGATTCTCACCCGGCTGTGACCCGGTTCTCACCCGATTTTCATTCGATTCTCACCCGGGTCTCACCCGATTCACACTCGGTTATTTGATAATAAGATTATGCAAAAAATATTCAACATGCAGATACGAAAATATTATGAAAAGATAAAACCGGAGTCTGCAAGGATATCGATTAGCTTGAAACCACAATGATTCCCTCTACGTTTCCTTGCTGGCTTTTGTAATTACTGTACATTAGATATCGATTCCACGCCAGTCATCGGCGGCGTTGTCATTTCAAAGGGGAAATAGCCGCGACGTCACCAATTAACGTCAAAGGGGTGGCGGCGTCAACGCGGTTCAACGTCACCCAATCGCTTTGAGGTTTATAATTGGGAAATGTGGAAGACGATAGTAAGAAATGCTTCTTTCAGAACGGGAAAGGTATAAATACAGATGACTAATATTTTACACGCGAATATAAAAAAACATGCTGAAACTAGACATCTGTAAAAGAAATGTTTGTTGAAAAACTACTTCAGTGTACTTCAGAAAGGACGTTATTATTATGCATAAACGATTCTTATTTAAAAATAATATATTTTAGATAATAAATGGCATTTTGTTTTACGTAATAATAATAACATATTAGAACAAACTAAGCAGGCCCTGTACTATGGTGACCAGACAACTGATAAACACACACACACACACACACACACCAATATACATTGATATTACACAGAGACACAATAAACACATGAATGTGCAATTCCAACAAATATTTGTCCTAAGCGGGATTCGAAGCCAGGACTGCTGGCTGAGGGTTTTTAAACATTAAACCAGTTAAATAAATTATTTCATTGTCTATTGTTTTACAGAAAGACTGCAACGAACGTGATTACAACTATTTGTTATAATTGTTTATAGACAATACTCAATCAAAACATTTAATCAATCTAATGCCTTTGATGTAATGTAATCACAATAAAAATGCGTCGAAAAGAAAAACTTGCTTATTGAGAACCATAGCGTAGTAGACAATGTCTTTAGATTTCTTCCCTAGATGAATGAGTTAGGTACCTTTACAAAGCCCTGAGTCTATTGTTAAAGCGCCTTCAGCATAGTTGTGTATTTTGCAAATAATGAACATCAAAGGTTTTAGATATAAAACAATCAATGATCCATTGTCAATTCAACATTACTACTGATTGAGTTAATAATATTCAAACGCCGTAACATTACGAAAATGTAAGAAGGTACTGTGATTATTATGTGAAATACAGAAAAAGCCTACATTTTGTGCTCTTAAATAAATACAGTTCGAGCACATTTCAGCAGCGAGTCCCGATGACAAATGGCCGCACGACGTGACGTCACGCTCTGCGTTGCAATAATATATTACACGAGCTTTTAATGCGATCCAAAATACTTCGTTAAATCAGCAACCTGTTTTTTCTTTGTTCTCAATTTGCAAATGTTCGTCACATTATTTCCGCTTTATGGTACGGGTTGACTGCCCTCATTGACATGCATTTTTGGGGGCAGAAATAGCTACCCTTCTAATTACTCATGACAGGATGCTAAACGTAACTGGTGAAATGTGGGGGTGTACTACACTCCTCTGCCTACCCCTTCGGGGAATACAGACGTGATGTTATGTTTTTTTTAGGATGCTAAAAATTGACACAGTTAAATCAAAGCACAGACCACCCCGAGAAGAACACAATGATTTTGTTGTTCCAGAGTCGCAATTACTTGAGTAAATAGGTTTATGTAAGGCTCGATTCGCATATGTCAGGAGCTAGTAGTGTCTTTGATAAATGGACGCCCCACGTGACGTCACATGTCTTGTTGATATAATTTATTGCAGGGTTGAATATAATGTATGGGTGTAAGGTTATCATGTGATGCAGAAGACATTTCGTAGACGCATTAAAATTATTATTTGTTTAATGTGATAATTTAGTTTAGTTTTATCACTCTGTGTAGAATTTTTAAAGATAATATGCATGGATACTTCCTTTATTAGCTGGGTAGGTACCGATCTATCCATCCATGTAGGTCTAAATACATGTATAGTCTATCGATCAAGCTTGTCGCTTATTTAGTTGCCTTCGTGCTTTGGAAAAGTATAGTTTAAATGAGTGATTATCATGTCACTCATTTAAAGTATACTTTTAATATTAATAATAATATCTTCATTCAAGCACCACTGTTACCACTCTTAATTACGGTTGAGCCTATGTTACGATAACCAGACTTCTGAATACTACGCACATAATGTTCTAACTACATAATTATACAGATAATTTCACATACAGAATAAATATCCATGATCATCACATAAATATTTATCTTGAATAGTAACTGAGGTTCGCTATTGAACCAACGGCCTAGCTTTACATCCTACAATTATATTACCGACATATACGTGTCACTTATATTTTTATCTGTCTGTTAGCTATTAGCCAGTCGATCAAGCAGCTACGTCACTTCCGGCCTTGCCCAGCGAACCACGCTTGAAGGGTGCGACGTAGCAAGTCTCCTCGTGTTAGAAGTGGATTATATGTTTTATTACACATCAGTGCGACTACTTTATTGTTATTGGTATAATTAAATTTCCCGAGAAGAATCGCAATATAAAATGATTCAGAAAAACAGAGTTAAAAAAAATCTTATAAAATTCTTCTATCGTCTCATTCTCTTAGAAGTTTCTTGCTGTCAAAATTAAAAGATAAATAGGTACCCTAAAATAAGGGTACATACATAACCACAAAGTAGGTACCCACATGTGTTATGTGGGTAGTGTAGATAGGTAATAAGCTTATGTTACTTTATACAGTTATGGTGACGAGAGTTATAGAGTCAGTTTGCTCGTACGAAAATATATCGTGTAGCATTATGTAGCAAGTTGTAGTACACGGGGAGTAACGGGAAGTTTCCGTTGATTCCTCGCGGGACACGGAGTTATAATTCGACTTGAAATGACATGGAATTGAGTTCACATAGTATTCACGAAATTCAAATTTGGAATCCGGTTGTAACGTACACTTATTTCAAATTAAAATTCGCTCAGTTGTCTGAATTCGATATTTTAATGTATATTTCTTCTTGCATATTGATTGCTTCATATTTATCACTCTTCTCTGTAAAATACGTACACCTGCAAAATAATGAAATGAAATTATGAACATTTAATTTTACATCGAATTTTACATCGAAAATTTTACATTGAAAAATAAAAAAAAAACATCGTTTTAAAGACCAAGAACGAAAAAAGTGTAGTAATTAAAACGCATATTAAAAGAGCGGATGCTGTAAAGTTTGTAATAAGATAAGATTATAAATAAAGTGAAGAAAGGGACACTAGTTGTTTTTTGTGATGGCAACCATCTCTGCCTAGGAGATCCAGACAGGACTTTAACAATCATAGTAATGTCAATCCGGTAAACTAAGCTTAAATTAAATAGCTCACTTAGTGCTGACAAGGCTTTCTTGAACTTCTATTTATGTTTATAATAGGAGACGGATGTATTTGACGGATATCATTTTTAGTTTAATAAAAGCTATTATTTATTCATTTTATTTTTAGGCACAAAGCACCGACTGCCAAAAGTCTTTATCATTACAAACCTGACGCTCTTCTATACTCATTACTCTTTTCGTGCTTTCTGCCTACTGAGTTAAGGACCGAAGTAATACATAATATAATAAGAATATACATAATATTGTTCTCAGTTCAACAAATGCAGTTGCTCAATATATATGTAGTTATATTGGATTTATCGTGCACTTACCAGTAAGAGCAATATGCAAAATTTATTTGTCTATTGAAATAATTGTAAATTGAGATGAAATAATAAAACATGGACAGCTGTACTTGCCTAAGTTGGTGGATGACTACTATGCCCCCAGACACATTATATATAAAAGGAAGGGACGAGAAACAGCGGAAATTAAAAGATAAATGTTATAAATACTGAGTGGTTGTGTTTACGGAGAAAAATTCCATTTTTGATGTTTTCACATTGTATTGTGAGGACTGTTGTCTTAAAGTTAACCTTAAGTCATAAGGTCTTTGTTAGAAAATAAGTATTGTTCCATTATTACGGGGCGAGTGTTTAGAAAAAATATAACAGTACAAGCAAACGATAAAACTGCATCATTCTAGAAACATTCTCTTATAGTAGAAGTTTCCACAAACTTGTAGGCACACTTGTAGGCAAATATGTTGTTGCGTCTTGAATGTTAATAATTTACTGAGTAATTGAACTTACCATAATAGGACTTTATTATATTAGGTGTGGTGGTATTGGCCCAGTTTTTGTATAATAAGTATATTGTCCACAGCAAAAAATAGTTTAAATACGGCCAAAAATGATAACGGGACTGATAAGGATTCAGACTGAAAGTAGTACCTGGAGAATTGTAAGGAGGTAGTTGCAGCTCAGATCTAGAATCTTCAGTGGCATCGTCAGGTCGATGGGGAAGGTTGTACCGTTGACATACTGGGGCCGGTGGTTCTTCGCGCTGATGTACCAACGGTGGGTGATTTGTTGCTCCAGGGTTGATTCTGTTGATGCAAAGTTACCATTGTAAATAACGCTTATTATATTTGGTACTATTGCAATAGTAAAATCCTCAAAACACAAATTCGAATTGTTTTATTCATAAATTAACCTGAATTAATTAATTTTATTAAGCTCATACATGTGTATAGGTCTTATTCACCAAAGTAACTTTAATTATCTGTACAAATATCGTCCACAGCGGTTTGGTTGAGATGTGTGTTACATACTTTCCCATTTTACTCATCCATTTCTGCATATCCTTGTGAGCACGTGGAGTAACTGTAACTTTTGTTACGTCCCACTGTTGGGTTGGCTTGGGTTGGGTTTTTCTTAAATTACGGGAGGCTCGGCGCGTACTTCATCTTTGGTGGGGATACGGTTAGTGGCCAACCCGTCTTTTGGAGATTTACCGTCTCTCAGACCTTTGACAAGGTTTAAGGATTGCTTAAAGAGCTCTCCGAAGTACGAAAACGGCCGTGAAAATTTGCCATCAGTTGTCACCCATTCAAGTGTCGCTTAACTTTATAGATCGTTTGCGATCTACAACCTCGACGGGACTAAACCGTTTCAAACTGGGAGTACCTATATTTTTAATATAGGGCACCTTAAGAACTTGGTAGTAGTTAGCTTCGCGTATCTAGAAAGCACTGCAGGTACATGACGAGCCAATAATAGTTCGATCGTTATTAATGAATTGCACACGCAATTAAGCAGCAAGTTGGGCGGCTCGTGCATAATTAAATGACGTTCACGAAAAATATTGCGAATATTTTGCAGGCGTTTATATCGAAAAACGAAATTTCGATAACTATTTTTGGAAATAGCCTCGTCAATTTTAAAAGCATGGATAGTAACTGAGTTATAAATATCAAATGAAATTCATAGTTCGTACGGTTTATATCGGGAATTTATTAATTGATTGAAATTTAGAACATTTATTATGACAAAATCTAACCCGGCCAACATTTTGGCGCATACAATAAATTAACTACGATTCATAGATTCATGACCATTTTTCTTATTTATGTTCATTTTCCGATGCATTTGATAATAACTTTAAACACACAGTAGATACACATAATTTTGCGCAGATGTACAAGAAAAACAGCAGTACAAAAAGATAGTGGGAGAATTATGCAGCGTACCCTAAGACTGAAAACCTCTTTAACAAGTAAACGCTCTCAAAAAGATTTTCGTTTCAATTTTAGTTTATGTTTATATCATAATTACCCGATGAGTTATAATTAATAGCCAATCTTTGCGCCAGATGCAAAACTAGACGGTTGCAAATTTTCTCCGTCTTTACTGCAGCGGAGCATAGAAGCCAGAAGGAATATATAGACCTTAGTTCACGCCATGACAGATAAATAACTACATTCCAGTTCTGAAAATAACGTATGTCTTAATATAAACTTATGCTTTTTAACAGAGAATGATTAAATATAAATAGCATACATTTTAATTCAAAATACAGTTCATAAAATTCTTACTGTGTCGTGCACCAAGAATATTATAACCGCATACGTAATCGTTGTAAATAAGGTTACAGCAAGCATAAGTAAAATCTGAAAGAAATACTTGTTTTTGATCAGTGAAAAACAGCATAAAATTAATATTACAATGAAAAATATTTTAAAATCACTATCAAAATTACTCATTTCTATAATACCTAAAAGTGTAGAAGAAAATGAATTTACCCTGATATCGTATTCTTCTTTCAAGTAGGACGCAGAAGCCAGCACATGCCGATACACCCTGGCTCCGTAGCTCGGTCTCACATTTTCCAAAGTTGCCAATCTCAAATTGAAACCATTTATCAATAATGATATAAGCGCTATTTCTGAATCACGAGCAGAAAACGCCATCGTCAACATAACTATTGCTGTTGGTGAAACATCAACTGCTGCCATACCGACAACGTCTAACGCAATGGAACAGACACTGATGATAGTAAGTTTGCGAGCTTGACGTTTCATTGCTGCAAGGTACTCATTGGAATGAAAACATTTTTCATCCAATCTTGTCACAGCAGTAAATAAATCCACATGATATCTCGATACACAGGTAATGTACAGTGCTTCGAAACCAATGACGAACTGAAATATTACCAGAAAGATGTTGATGGTGAGGATTCTGGTGAAGTCGTAAATGACGACGGCGCAAACGCTGATGAAGCATACAATGAAAATGATGTTGCAAAAGATTTTATCGTTTCTTCTATGTAGAAGAAAGGAACGGTTTACACAAAAGAGGTTTTGAAGAATTATGACGCTCTGAACACAACATATAGTTCTTTGGTAACACATAATGACACATTCAATTTTTCAGTGAACAACACTAGTAAGCGGTGAAAAAATAACGTCAAGTCTAAATATATCAGGTTTTTGTTAATAAATTGATTTTAATATTCAAATGTCTAGGGAGCTATTATTTTTAAAAGCCATCTACTAATTTGATTGATATATCTCAATAATTGCCATAAATTGTACCCAATGTAATTCACACAAATTTTGAGACATTCAAAATTTTTTACTTTAGATTTGTAACTGTGATAGGATTAGTTAGAAATTTAGTCAAAATATACATATGTATATACCAAATATTTGGGGAATACTGGATCAAAAGTCACAAAAGCAAGAAAGTGGACAGAACCTTCAAGTATTTTCTACTAACATCTAAATAATAAAATAGAGGAAAAATACTAGTAGAATATAAACACGGAACACCAGAGCATTAACATAATCCCACTTTGAATGTACAACGAAATGTTTTTCGATTGTCACGCACACTACGTCGTTTGATACGCTTTGTTGTTTCAATGACACTTTAACGTGATATAAATTACTTACGCTCTAGTTGACCCTTCGCAAACTTTCGAGTATTTTGTTTATGAATAAGGAAGGGTGAAAGTAAGTTACGATTCTTACATTCGCTATTATGTCGCTGGCTAGTAAAACTAATCAATATTTCAGAATCGCTAATGGAAATAAGAACACTACGCTTCATCATCAGTTTTGGACAGAAGGATAATTGGAATGAAATAGAAGGATAGAAATGGTCGACATTGACGATCGCTAGAATTGGTAGCTCGTGAATAAAGTACTAAGGGGTAATAAAGATAAATAAATAAATAAAGATGCGTCAAGATAGCCGCCCAAAATTATTATTAGTAGCAAAGCCATCGCTCCGTTACATAACCATGAGGCGATGTACGACAAAAAAATGTTTCATTTATTATACTAAATACTTGTGAATATATAACTGTGTACATGCCAAAGGAAACCAAGAATTTCATATCTTAATAACAATACTGAGTGACGGATGAGTCAGAAGTCTCCCAAACCGAAGTATAAGGATAGAGATATTTGGGACTAGGTGCGCTCTGTCACCCCGCTAGGAACCTAGCGTGACGGCTTAATATTAATGTTTTTTTTAATGTATTAGTAGATAAATACAACACTTTTATTTAAAAAATTAAACATTACACGTTGGAGTTAAAATTCGTGGCTTACATTATAAATGCTGCTTTCATTTGTTTAATACTCACTCGACAGCGCTGAAGCGGTCACAACAAGCAGCTAAACATCTGCTAAATATTCCGAAGCACTATAAGCGCTTCCAGCGCTTCGGCTGAAGTGAAGGATTTGCATCACAAAGACATTGTACACGTCCGTCCGCTTCACTCGTGATATTTGTACGAAATCGTGTATTAACTGTAAGCTAGCGACTGTGGATGTTCTGTTTTCTTCATGTAAATTAATACGAATGACTGTTGTACCATTTATTTGATACTAGTTTTTGCCTGTGCAGAAATTGAATCTCCAAAAACTAATAAATGCATCAACTTTTTTAGTATCCCAGAGCGTTAATCTAAAATTTCAATTGTCTCCAAACTGACTATTTTCATAGTCATTTCATACAATGTCTCCTACCCCTATTTTACTCCCTTAGAGGTGTAATTTCCAAAAATCCTTTCTCAGTGCTCACTTACGCTATAAAAGGATGCATGGTGCAAAACTTCAAATTTCTAATCCTAGTAGTCGGTTTGTGCGTTGCTATGTTAGTCAGTCAATGAGTCTGCCATTAAGTCAAATTAGCTGTCGTATGTTCACTCGCTTGTATGTACCGATCAATAAATAAATCAGAACTACTTCAAGTACTCGTATATGGTACACGCAATTTAATTCACATATGTATTTGTTAATAGTACCTACATCTTCTTTAGTGTTTTGTTCGCTTGTAGTTTTGCTACCAATTTCCGATTCCGATTTTCCGAAATTTTCCACTGAGCTTGATAGCTATATATTTATTATTCTTTTTACAAGTTTTAAACAAATTCAAATTACTGCGTCATTTGAAGGATGAATATTCCCGTTTATTTTCACATCGGTACTTATACAGTTCAAGAGCTCAGTACCTTATTTATATTCATAGGCTTTTAATAGACAATGAGGTGGATATTTCTAAGACATGCTTAAACTGTTTCGAATAAAACTGATAACAGATCATTTATTATTCATTTACCTCGCAATACACGTAAGCGGTTTAAGACTTGGCTTTCATACATTTAATCACTATAAGTAGTTGTAAGAACGTTAATGAAAGTTAAGTGAAATGGCTAAAACTTTAGAAAGTCTATCTCAAGGAAAAGAACAAGAAAATTAAAAGTTTCAGTCGTAAACCAAACGTATGGCCGCCATATTGAAACGCTTTCAGAGTCGAATATCGCTCGCCTTCCACAGTTCGCGCTAAAAAAGCTTCCGGTGAATTAAGTTCGAAATTGCTGAGGCCTTTGAGGAGTCCTTCACGCGTTTCTTATGGAAAATTAAGGCTTTTCAGGTGAAAATTGCAAGGCATCAGCGCGGATAGTGAGTGAAATTTAATCACGGATAATGGGTGCGCTTTGACGTGAATGGACGTCGTGTCGGCGGGGTCGTTACGATCGCGGCAGTTACGTTTTGTATTCTTCCTAATATCTTCGTATCGTTGCATCGTAATCGTTTACTCCTCTCTTTGTATAAAAAGTAGATGCTACTTCTGAATAAAAAATAATCTTACTGTATATAATAATTTTCACATTTTACTGTTGGCGTCTTTTTTAATATAGCAGAAGAGATATAAAGCTGAACCTTATGCAACAAGCACGATAAACAACCAATAACTTTTTTCAATAAACAATTTAATGCGCAACGGAATAAAAATCTGGAAAGTGTTATTACAACTTTATGTACGTTGAACAATTAATAATGTCTAATAAACTTTTGATTGAGCGATAAACGAAAATAATCGTTTTACTTGTTTTAATGCTCGCTCAGTGAACGTCGTGTCGTGATCGTAACGTGCAGAGTGCCGTAATTTGACGGGTTTTCAACGTTGAAAATAATAACGTCGCCACCGGGCTTAAGATGAAATTGATTTAAATTTTGACTATGAAAAGTATGTGTTTTATTTTATATTTTTGTAGAACACATGTAACCGTATATCGCTATCGTAGACTGGGCTCTAATAGATTGCAAACATGGCAACAGTATCGAATATCTTGCAAACAAATAATACATACACTCTAGTTTGATTGAAAGCAGAGCATGTTGGGCGATTTATCCCGACTTTTATCATGGAAAGGCTTAACAACTTTCGACAATCACTTCCTAGTATCGGAACTATAAATTCGAAACAGAAAAATATTTTTGAGCCAGCAACGGGGCTCTTGAATATACGAGATATAGGTACATATAAATTTTGTGCCACATACACAGATACGAAAAAATGGCAATATTTTGAAATAACTTTTGTATATATTTTTCAACTGTTGTAGGGAATCAAGTAACTAATAAGGTCGAGAAAAATGCTTGAAATAATTGCTCTAAATAATATTCATTTTGTAAACATAACATATTTCACTTAGAACTTATTACCATACTATTCGTGTTTGCACTTACTATAAAGATAAAAATTAATGAGAAGTTCTTAGAAAAGTCTGGTATTTTCAAATTTCATTGTGGAGATACAATATTGCTTAGATATTAGATTACAGATTGTATAGGTTTAGAATGTGGTCCAAGGATAAGCAATGTAGCCTTGTAAAATATTATATTTATCATAAATTAATTCTTGTTAATATGGAACTCATTATTGCAATACAAAAGAAAAAAATTCTGTTCGTAAAACTAAGACCAACCAAAACTGTTTTAGTCGATAACACAAAACTATTTTACTGCTAACAAATTTCTATTGACTCTAAAGTCAAACTCTAAAGTCTAAAGTCTCTAAAGTCTAACTCTAAAGTCAAAGTAACTGCAAATAACAGTTTGCTCTTTTGTTATAACTGAGGGAAAACTATCGGTCGCTTCTATTTTCATACAACATACAAAACGAAGGTGCAAAAAAAATAGCAAATATTGCTCTCTACATTGCTCGTACGTCTTCATGATAATTGTCGACGAAATTAAGGCCTTTTCATACAGAATACGCCTTGAGCGAGTAATTACGGGATTCATCCAACATGCCAGATGTAGGCACTTTTCTGATAACGGACATATCACTATAGGCTATACTTGAAAATTGCTAGGCTCAAATAAAGCAATCTTACAAGTTTGACGAAGAAGCAAAATAATATTAAGTCTACATCAACAAATATGTATTTGTCCAGCGTGGTCTTAAACTCCGTCTTTAGGAGAGCAAAAAAGAAATATAACATATTATATGTACACATGTATAATGCACGTAAACGATTTGATGTTTAATAACTGTTCTTTAAATTAAATGTATCATTCAACAAATAGCTTAAACTTTACCTCATAGACATACGACACTTGTCTTGTGTATTTCGCTTTCATTACTCGGACCTTTATTTCATAATCTTTTCCGGTTTGATTTAATTTGCTCATTACATCCGGTGTTGTCATGGTTGCCAGGGATAATGATCTTTAATTGCTTTTTAGGAGTTTGTGTTTGCTTTCCATTTCTATCATCCAGTACTTGTTACACCAATCATAAATCAGGCTTACGAATAGTTGATTAAATAAATAAATCAATAAAAACTTAGGTACAAGCGTGTACAAGAGATATTTTATTCATTACATTCATTTCATCTGCATTTCCATTTACCAATGTTCCGGTCTCCTAAAACAATTCCAAATTGCTGATAAAAATCTATCTGAGAAACGTGTATTCAAAAATTCCTCAAGTATTCATAGTCGTGTATCGCAAAATCGTTCCAAAATCAAAGTGGCGGGGCATGCAAAAAGGAACGAACGCTATTTCCGGTCAGCAACTGATGGCGCATCTTCGTTACGTCACCCCTTGCCGTGCTTGGTGCTACCAAAAAATTTGCCAATTTGCAAAATTCTCAAAGGCAGAAAGCCATTCAGAAAGCAATTAACGAACATCAAGTGGGTGTGGGGCCGTGTTGCTATTTTTAACATTTCTAGTCCTAGGTTTGTTTCCATTGTGGACTAAACTATGCCTCTAGTGAATAAGGGCTAAATGGTACCTAACATCAACTCATCACCTTTCCTTATATCGTTCACCTATTGGACACGTGTGTTCTTTCATAATGAGGAACGTTATGGACGGCTGAATTTCTGTTGCTTACTTACGATATTTTCTTTCATCGTTATATGAGTAATGTTTAATTTTAACAAGCGCATAACTTTATGGCAAGTGGTTGATGAATGTCTTGGTTAGTCACATATTTATTTATTCTTTATTATTATTAGCGAAAAACGAACTTATTGCAACATACTCGGTCGGTGGTGCGGCTTGGTTCCCGTATTTAAGAAAAGAAATGAAAACAAAACACAACCGACCACGTTCTGAGCAGAAGGTTAAGAACGTGGCCTGTCGATTGGAAAATATATAATTACATTAACATCGATGTTGCATCGCTTCGTACCCATTGGACGTTCTACTTTAAGTCCCGCAGAGAAGACGCCCCAAAAATTCTGGCAGCCATTTTAAAACACACAATAACGACGATTTTATGCGACATAAATACCGGGGAATGGCCTTAAATTGTTCCACGCGGACGAGAGCAAAAAAATTATAACAGCTGTAGCGCCGCGCGGACCATCTGTCAAAGGTCTGTTAGCAATTTCGTACCAAGCAGCTCGACTGAGAGATTTTGTGTAGGTTATTGAACATTTAGGGGAAACCTTTTATGGTAATAATACAAGGAGATAGATATTTCTATAATAACCTGTTGTTATTACAACGATTTGTTTTGATTTCAAGTGTCTGTATATACTAGAACCGACCATCTCAGTCTTCAAGAGTAGAAACGTATCTATGATCAACCTCTAATACATGAGTATGATTATGAGTATGAGTAATAACTAATACTAACCGATAATAGAATTCTCCAAGTATTGTACAAACAGAATGTATATGAAAACGCATATATCGTATTTAATAATACGAGTTAAGAAGCTGCCGTAACTGCTACAGAACAAGTTTCTTTATATGTAATCATTTCGTCTTTCGCATTTGTCTATTACTCTTAGTTTCTTGGAAGCTTTTGGAATCCAGGCGCTGAATGTAGGCGCTGAATGTTCATGAATAATTCCATTTATTTCACGCTCTTCTTGCACTTGCGCTCACGTTTTGGCTTCGAATCCAAGGCTCTATATATGGGAAAACATGTACCTTTTTGAAGTTAAATATCACTCTTACTTCAATGGAAGTAGGTACTTATTTTATTCGGGTAAAGTATTGTCAATGCGATTATTGATTTGTAGCATTTATGAATTGTTTAGTTTTTAAATAATCTCGAAAGCACAGAAACTGTATTACTTTAATAGATAACTTCCTTAATAGACATCGGTCTTGCCCTTAAATAAGTGTAATTAAAGTCTATTTAATATAATATTTAAGCTGAGCGTAGTTTTATTATGTATATGCATTTGACTATCTCATTTCCAACATTGCCAAACATTTTAATATTGCTGCTATCATCAATAATGTTGCCATTATGTTTAATCAATAAATTATTTTTGTGAATGTTATGGTTTCTCTGAATCTGGCGATGTTTGATCGAAAAAAAAATTGATTCAACAAAATTAATTTTCCACTGGAATAACTGAGATCCGAGTTAATATTCCTAGATAATTTCCCAGCAAGACCTGGTGTGTCCCTTGCCACCAACATATCCGCGAGTGGTAAATCGAAAAACTTTAAATGGGTCCAATTTCTTCCCCTCCTCCCCCCATCCGCTGAGACGTGGGCAATTCTTTTAATTGAGACGATCCGGTTCGACGATTGTGTAAACATACTGAAAATTATGCTTACACTTGAAGCGCTTGTTCTACGCGGTTGCAAATTTTAAGCGATTTTAAATTTTACATTTTAAACTCAGGCGAAAACGGCCGCAGTGGCGCATGGATCAGTGACCGCTGTTGCTGAATATTTTTACAATGAGATTCCAGAAGGTACGTTTTCCATTTAGTCCCGAATGCTTCGTCCGTTCTGTGTGGACATCGTATCGTTCTCTCCTTCTTCCTATTTCTTTATCTGAAATGATTACTTATTTTGTTATCAGCTATACGCCGAATTTATTTAGAAAATTTTAAACCGCATAATTTTATATCACAATAAGCTACCGTATATTTCCGTCCGGAGATTCTACTCAGTTCTCTCGGTACGCCCCTTGTTCAACATCGTTACAGCAGGAATTAAGCCTCCGAGTGCTACTTGAAACACCTTTAATTAGTAAGAAAAAACAACCAACTCTCGTTCCATAAATTGTATCAATGTTTCTATAGAAATTCGTTTTAGAAAAACTGTTTAAAAGACTTGATTATAATGAATAATGATGAATTTTTTATTTGATTAAAACGACTAAGATATTTTTTTTATAAAGATGGCTAAATTGTCACCGTTACGAATATAATATTTTTTTTTCTTTTAATTTGCTAACATTTATCTCTTGAACATACTCCGTGAAAATAGTGTGTTGTTTAATGGTCGTTGTAACATTAAGCGACTGATGATCTGTTAGACCTCTAACGCCAAACCCGCAGTTATAGATTGGATTCCCGTCCGAAGCAAAAATTTCAGCATTGGACGATAATATTTTTCCTGCGCTTCCTTGTTAAATTATCATCGTATATAGAAATGTATTTGTTGGTCGATCAGCTGTTCGGTCACCTAACTGGGTTTTTTCCAGGTCTGAGATACCCTAAGATATTAATATTGTTTGAGAAATGCCGCGTTTTGTAGAGTCGTGTATTAGATACAAGTTTGAAAAAAAAACATTACAGTTTAGAAACGAATTTGGAGGCCGGGACTGTTCGCGTAACTGCCTGTTACAAGGGTTTCTATTGGACTAAGTCTAGTTTACGTAATTTGTACAGTACAAAAGAATTTGCTGTTTTAACACGCCGTTTAAATTCACAAGCGCTCTTGTTGAGTGCCTAAAGTTATAGACGGGAGCGTTTTAACAATATTTTCGAACTTCAGGATTGATGGAAGGATTTTAATAAAACGTTTGCTTTGACACTAATAATTCTGTTTTGACAGGTAATCATTCATGTAGTTTTCCCACCTCAGGGCACCCTTCATCATTAAGCCTTTATTTTTTCCACCATTGGATACCGGACTAATCTTAAAAAGACCAAAGATTATCACGCTGCGTAAGTGTTAGTCGTCAACGTTGCAAAAGTATTGGTTGGTTAGTTGTCATATTTAGGTAAAAAATACTCAACCCTGTTAATAGTCCATCAAAGTATGTATTTAACAGTATCATATGTAGAAATATATATGTATATATATTGTTTTAAATATTGTGGACGAGATGTGGGATTTATTCAGTATTTGCAGTATTATTACGAAAAAAGCTAATAACTTAAACCAAGCGAAAAAACTTCTCAGACGCGAAAACAACATTAACCCTAATTTAGGCCCTATTGGTTATGCATACAAAGGTTGGGAAAAATCCAGCCCTTCATACTTTAACACAATTGGACCCGAATATATAAAAGAAGTAATTTAGGAGGGTGTAGGCTTAGCAAATATTTTGTGGTAAGGGGCAAGCATAATAATATTCTAAGAATCAAAACGATAAAAGCCTTGTCAGTTATTATTTTCATAGCAAACAGATTGGTGGTTTAAAAAAAATATTTGTTAACTATTTTATAGGATAAATTTCATTATTTTAAACTAACAACCTATGGTTTATTGTTAAATGGTTATCTTTATATATTTACAATTTGGAGACGTAATACTTTTAAGTCAATGATCTTAATGTCTATTTTAATTTGCAATAATAAATCACTTTTTATTATTTCAACAATCATAACCGCCTACATCTCAGTTCAAATAGCAGCACTGGCAGGTTAATAGACTCTGTGATGGTTAAATTGTGTTATATATAATTAAATAATAACATAAAGTATTAACAGTCGTCGGGAGTTCTCGGAGGCGGGCGACTTTACTTTTGATTAGAACGTCGTTAATTAAAACGTCTATCCGAAGTGAGTTGATTCAACTCGTTTATATTAAATGGGAGACAATTTTTTCTGTTCCGTTAGTACCCCGGATCAGTTATATTACAGGCTTACTCCTTGGGTAATAACCAAACATCAACTCTTTTATTGTGTTCCTATTGTACACGTGACTCTAAAAATCAGCAGAATTTAAGAGCATATTGTTACGCTGGTTGAGTGCTG
>DWEM01000883.1:0-16389 GCA_018245935.1 Agara belti belti
TATTGCCATACACCGGGCACACATCCAGACTCCGAGTCACTACTAGAAATTCTAAATTAGAAAAATCCAATAGTACCTGACCCGGGATTTGAACCCAGGACCTCCCGATCGGCAGTCGCGCTAACAACCGCCCGACCAACGAGGCAGTCTAGTCTGATTTAGTTTTAATGTTACTAATATTTATTTATCCCAATATATAAAACGAGTAAAATTGTTTGTACCTACTACTATTACTTAATTTATTCTCTGCTACTGATTTTTTATACATATACTTACTCATTTTTGCATTCAAGTTAAGTTTGTTTCTAATACATATTAACATTATTTGTTTAATGTTATATTTTGATCTTCCTTTCTTCCGCTTCTACCACAATTTTTGATTATTCCAAATTAGTGATCCCAAGATGAATTTGTCTCTAAACTAGATTGGCGCTATTGATAACTATTACCTAAATATTTCGAGAATGTCATTATAGTACGCTCAGGGTGTCAGGTTGTCAATAACTTACTTGCACACTCCTAGTACCAATTGTTTGTCATGTCTTGCGGGCTGCCACCACGGCGGGGTGTCAAGAGAGCGCTCGCAAAGCGCTAGACGAGCGTCTAGTGCTGGATGTGGCGCTACTTCTTCGCGTAATACTCGCAATAGATCGATTCTGAAATATGTTATTCATATATATGCAAAATCATTAAGATCATATCATAAAACAATGAATTCAAATAGCTTTCAACGCCCATATGGGGAGATATCGTCCACTTTGAAAAAGACTGACCCGTAATCCCCAAGTGGTTTTAACAGTATAACCGCTGAACCTATTTATACCCTAAAATGTATGTTGTACAAACAATTTGTGCTTCTGTGTGAAGGATGCCTCAAATAGGAATAAATAATTATTACCATCTGTTCTCAGACTAACTAATACTGACTGCATTGATTCAGTTATTAACAGCCCTATTCCTGCATTGCTGTCATCAATGAATGATAACTAAGTCCTATTCCTAGAGCTCTGTTCAAAATAAAATGGAAATTCCCAGGAGTGGTGGGAGCCACTTTTAACAGCTGTTTACTTATTTGCCATTGCCTTTGTTTAAAAAAGTCCTTTTTTCTTACCATGTAATTAGATATGCGCTCAAAATAGATGAAATAGAAAAGTAAAAATCTGTTATAATCAGTCCAAAGCTATCAATGGCATGATATATAATGATAGAATTTATTGTATTTTTACCTCTCTAATGTTGCTATAGCTCTTTCTTCGCCTATTGGTTCAGCTTTTAAATCAGCACGAGTAGGAAGTTCTGCTTCTCCTACAGCTAGCCCACACTGACGTTTGCACATCGCCATGAACGCTTTCAGGTAATCCGTAAGAGCATCATCACTCTTTGAATCCAAACGGGCCAATGTTCTAAAACGACTCCAGCGAAGACTTTTCGTAGCTGGATCAAACTCGACACCATATGATGCCACAGTCCGACGAAATGCTTCCTCATCAGCGCGGGTCCAGCGCCACTGAGATACTTCATCTCTAGCGAGTTGATCCATACGCTCTCGACGCTCCATCTATTAAAAGCAAACATTAGTATAAATTTAGAGGAAAGAACAAATTATAATAATGAGTTGTATGAAAATGTATTAATATGTTTTTTATATAATAAAATATATTAGTACGTTTTTTAATTTCTAAATAATAAGTACATTATAATATTTCAATAAGCCTTTCACCTATTAATAGATTTATGCTTAAAAGCGGTGTAGTATGTAAATGATGAAGGTTTAGTGTAAAATGGCCAGTCGACAAACACGCAACAATTAAGGCTGTTTAAAATTGTGAAAGCTATTTAAATTATATTTATACCCAGGCTGTCCCTTTTAATACTTATTAAAAAAGTTTGTAATGGTACCCTTTATATCTCTCGCTAGCGATTTAGCCTTAAAGCATACAATAATTTCAAAATTGCACATTGAAGTTTAATTTTACTTTGGTAAATATATAATAATGGTGGGTACCAAGTAGTTAATTAATATTCCGTATTAATGTGTCATGGGTTGTGGTCTAGAAGACAAGAAAGTATATTTATCTGGTTTCACCTTAGCTCTCTGCTGCATCTTTAACTCCTCACGCTTGTAGTTGCGCTGGTAGGCAGTGATGAGGCGGCGCAGGCGCGTGTTGAGGTCCTGCATGGAGGGCCACAGATGCGTGGCGCCCGCGCGCTCGTCGTCGGCGCGCGGCGACGCGGTGGGTGACGTGGCGCCCGCGCCGCTTGACACCTCGTCCGTGCAGTCTTCGTCGCCCACTACGCTGCCTCGCACCTTCCGCTCTTCGCTCCTAGTTTAAAATTCATTAGTCACCGAAAGCTTTCTTAAAGGTATAATTTTAAAGCATACAAAATCACATTATTTGACTATATCGTTATTGACCGACAACAATGATATATATGAATAAAATATAGTATTTATAACGTACTAAATGTACCTACACTTATTGTTTGCCAAATTTACATTCAATTTCAAGGATGTCAATAGAAATACGTAATTGAAAATATGAAATGTATCTAATACAAAAAGTTATATATCCTTATTACCGAAAAATATTACGTTCAGAAAACAATGTCATTAACAATGCAAATATTATTCACCTACGCTATAAATATTTTTTTGATTAAGGAAATTAACATGTAGATCCTAACTCACTTGATATCTGTACATTCGGCATCGTCTGGTGGCCCAAGTTTATCCACGTAGCATAGTTGCGGATCTGACCGCATGGCTAAATAATTTTCATATCCGTGAATATATGTTCCCACTAACAATGAAACATCACATTCTGTGTCCCACCACATTCGTGGAGGCGCGCTGTCCACACCCCGAGGCACGCGCATCCCTAAGGTGCTAGAAGATCAACATCAATATTAAATATTTCATGGTATTCATAATCATAATTACCTTGTGATTACCATAATTTTTGGTATCTTGGTTGAATAACCAAAATTAGATACCAAAAATTATTAGTTACACTTATAACATTTTCATCTATTCATTTCGTTTCATTCTTTCTTTTAGAATTTCTAAATTTTAATTTAAATTCACCTGGCATGTGTTCCATTTTCAATTTGTGCAGCATAATCCCCAATTACTTCATGTTTTATGTAATACATCATTCTGACTCGTAACAATACTCTGAAATGATTAATGAGAATTAACAAAATGCTCATTTAATATAATGTGTGTCTGTTTATCCATGTCATTACACAACACCTGACAATGGGTAGGGAAGTTACATGTACATCCTAACAAACACTATTTTGGAATGTTTTTCAGAAATCCACTCGATACACACTGAGAGACCTGAGATTGATATCCACAACCCACATTGATACCATAAAAAGATTTTCTATCTGCATATAAAGCATTAAGATATTCAAACTTACTTATTAGCATGTCTGAACAAATGCTTTTTATAGCTGCTTTCTAAATACAGTTCACAGTCATATTTCTCTATTGAACTCCAATGATTTGTATCCTCCCACTTTTGTGGATCATTTGGCTTAGGCAAGTCCTTGAGTCTATTCTTCTTTTTAGCATTTCTTCCCCGAGGAACAGGATTGTGAAGGCCGCTATGATTTCTAGATATTGTTACTTCACCATTTTCACAAGGTTCAATAAGATCCCAAATGAAGTTACGAATTTTTTCATCACCTTTGTAATGCCGCAAACAGTATAAAACCTAAAAATATACAAATTTGTTAATCAACAATGCACAATCAAGGTAATCAATATTTAAGAACCATTAACTACTTCAGAAATTGTGAAAGTTAACTCAGTGAAAGTCAAAACTTTCTCGGTATTAGCATGGCAAGTCATCATAAATAATGATACATTTCAAATTTCAATATAACACAGATTAATTGAAAAAATTCTACTAATCAAATGTACTTACAATTATTCTTGCACAATCTTCAATTACAGGAAGAGTCCATCCCTTTCTAAATTGATTTTTGTATATAATTTCTTCCCATCTTGCCCATCTAAGGGAATTTCTTTAATGTATATCAACGAAATAAAAATATAGAAACATTATAATACTTTTGTAATAGAAAAATTTGGTATCCCTCATTGGTCTCATAATTTGTTTCATTACTTGCGTTATATCTAGCTGACGTAAAATTTAAATACTTTAAAATTTATATTGTTTTATGTATTTCTATAATACATAGTTTGGTTATGTAGGTTTGACAGAGATACAAATGTTCTTTATAAACAAACTCTAAATTGTGGCATTTTGATTACAAAATTTTGGTTCCATTCTCAAATATTTTATAAGGTATTGACAAAACATTTAGCAAAAGCACTACTTTTGAATCTTAATAAATATGGAGGAAATTATGAACATTTCACACAACTATACATATTTAAGGAATTAGAAAGTGATGTGTTCTTACATTAAATCCAAACAATTTTTTACAAGTGGTTAATTTTAATACATCATTTAATATTCCTTCATTATTGATGCGGAGAAGTCCTACGTCCTACTATCTTTAGTAGTAGGGATGACTGCCACGAAATAAAACGCCAGAATATATAACTAGATATATTGTAAGAAGCATGCGGTTGCTCTGATTTCGTTGGGGCCACTGGGGTTCGGTTCGTCGCCAAGTGGACTCCTGCCCTCTGTTCGCGGTATGAGGGGCACGAGAGCGCCTCCCCGCTGCTAGCTGCATAGGCGGCGGGGATTTTGGCGCCATCAATTTTATTAATAACCATTGAAGTTTACTTTTAACTTTTAATCTTTAAATGTCTTTGGGAAGACTTTGGAAGTAAGGAATGTGCTGGTTTATTGGTAAAGGATATGTTTACATGCATAGAAAGGGCACGTATCTTTCTAATCGGCCTGTTGAAATGGAAATCTTTTTTTTTTACCCTTTCGTTGGTCTACTCTCATGGTGAAGGATTAAAAATAAATCTTTACTTACCCAAAAGTAAGTAACCCTCTTTCAATCTTGAAACATTCAGACCTAGTCCAAGAACCATAGACAACTTCTTCATCTATCGGTACGCCTTCGTGACGCGGAACATAATCATCACTTGCATATCTTCTACCTTTTCGACCGAGTTTGTCTTTTTTCCTTTTACTTCTAAGACTAATGCCTAAAACCAGATAAAGTTCGCGTTAGTATTTCGCTGAAATCATTCATATTTTGCAATACTATTTCAATACAGATTGTTTGAAATACAAGAAGAGGCAGAAAGAACCTCTTGTCGATTATTAATTTATAACAAGCGAGATTGATTACTTGATAAGATCCCTTTCATGTGAATGCGGTCGTGTACATTTGCTACTAGTTACCATACAAGGGCCAGCTTCACCCGGCGTTGTTCTGCTTTGCAGATTATTAGCAAATATGTGACCAAAACAAAGTTATGGCTTTAGACCAAATCAAAGTTTTAGCTTTTAACATATATTAATATAAAATACATGGACTATTAAAGTAATGCAATTCTACCTTCTTCATCGTCATCTGAATCCGGTGTTACTTCCATATCTGACATTTCCATAGGGCCATCGTCATGTCCATATCTCTTAATAATTGTTCTTTTTCGTGGCTCGGTAACAATTAAGTCTTCATCTTCTTTCTTTTCAGTTGTGTCAATTTCTGCTTTTTTAGCCCATTTATTCCAAAAATCGGGATCTCTTATATCAATATCAGATCTCTGGTCTGTAGCAGCAAAACTAGCTTTTGAAAAAGTGGAACCTTTTTCAGATTCCATTTGAATAACTTGCGTTCTTCTAGCTAATATCATTTCTATATCTTCTTCACAAAATTTATCTCCAGCGTTGTCCTCATCCATAACTGCACCATATGCACCTTTTTTAAGCAAATCCTCAATTTCTTTCTTAGACAATTGTTTTAATCCAGCTTCTTTCCCTTGTGCAGTATTCATGCTTTGCAATATAGCTTTATCCAAGCCCAGTTTCAGTGAAGCTTTGTCAAACATCTCCCTTTCATAAGTATTACGACAAATCAGTCTGTAAATTTTCACCATTTTTTGCTGACCAATTCGATGACAACGAGCCTGTGCTTGTAAATCATTTTGTGGATTCCAATCACTATCATAAATTATAACTGTATCTGCTGCAGTCAAATTAATACCCAAACCACCAGCTTTTGTACATAACAAAAATACAAATCTGTCAGAATCTGGTTTAGAAAAACGATCAATGGCTTCCTGTCTCAAATTACCTCTTATGCGACCATCGATTCTTTCATAAGGATATTTCCTGAATACAAGATAATCTTCCAAAATATCTAGGCATCTTACCATTTGACTAAAAATAAGTACACGGTGACCACCGGCTTTTAATTTAGGTAGCAGTTTGTCAACTAAGACCATCTTACCTGATGATTGAATTAGGGCTTTGTAATAAGCTTCTTTGTCTTCTCCATTGCTCTGTTTATAATCAAACTGTATTTGATCTTCAGCGCCGTTTAGTAGATATGGGTGAATACAGCACTTTCGAAGTTCCATCATAGTATTCATTAAGTTCGGAATATTTGTTGCCGATGCTGTTCCTTTCTGCAAAAAACTAAAATTTCTCTCAAGTATTGCTCGATAATACTTTTTCTGTATGTTAGTTAATTCCACTTCAATAATTGTCTCTTCCTTAGGTGCTAAAGTTTTTTCTACATCTTCTTTTAGTCTTCTCAACATCATTGGTTTCAAGAGTGCTTGTAATTTATTAACCTCAGTTTCGCTTTTAAGTTGTCCAAATTCAGTTAGAAAAGCATCACTGCTAGAAAATTGAGCAGGTTCCAGAAAATTTAGCAAGGAAAAAAGTTCATTGACATTATTTTGAAGAGGAGTACCCGATAACAATACACGATGTTCTAAATGAAGCTGTCTTAATCCTTCCAATAACTTACAGTTTCTATTTTTAAGTCTATGGGCCTCATCTATAACACATATTCTCCAGTTGAAAGATTTTAATTCCTGGAAATCCGTAACAATTATTTCAAAAGTCGTGATCAGCACATTAAATTTAGTGATTTCTTTTATTGCTTCTCCTTTACTATTTTTATAATAGAATTCGTATTCTTGTATCATACTTTTGCTTTGCTGAGATCCATGATACACTACAACATTCATTTCAGTCCAACCTTCAAATTCTCTTTGCCAATTTGGTATGGTCGACAAAGGTGCGATTATGAGAAATGGACCTCGAATCCCATATTCCCACACGGAATTTACAAATGTCAAACTCTGAATAGTTTTACCCAGTCCCATTTCATCAGCCAATATACAATTACGATTATTATGCCACGAGAATAATAGCCAGTTTAGACCTTCCAGCTGGTAAGGTCGCAATGTATTGCCTCCTTTATAAAGGGGCGATTCTTTTAATTGCGCCCAATTATCTGCTGAGGGTCTTTTTTTGAATTTCCATTTGTCTTTTGGTGGAATTTCACTAAATACCTTGTATTGCTTAATTTTATCTACATCAATATCTTCTTCTAATTCCCAAGTACTATCTTCATATTGCAAACTTTTCCACTTAACTAAATAGTGTTTGACAACAGTATTGTTAGCTGGATCTTGATTTTCGGACATGTCCAAAATTCTTTCAACTTCGACATAGTCAGGATTAAATGGTTCATCGTCTAAAAGCTCAAAAATATTCATTTGCTGAGCTTGTTTCTGTTTGAAGCGTTTAATTTTTGAGTATATTCGCTTATCGCCTTTATACAACTCCTCTTCAGTTTTCCATTCGCAATGCAAATACGAAAAATTCCTATACTTCACAAAATATTCTTCAACATCAACCATCACAGGCTTTTTTATTTTGACATCAGACACGTCTTTTTCATTATCTATTTTATTTGTTGCTGTGATTTCCCTGTCAGTTTCGGGCTCAACCAATGCTGTTTTCTTTTCGTCAAAAGTATTAACATTTTCATTACTGTCAGAGTTAGTGCTTAATATTACATCACTTACATCTTTTTTATTTTCCAATGTTTCATCATTGTCTAGTTTTATTTCTGGTGCGGGTAAATCACTTTTTAGTTCTCTCTTACCCATACGACAAGCAAGTACATTCTGAACAATCATAGAATCCTCTTCTGTTGTATTGACATAAATATAGTTGGGTTTTGGGGTACCCTCGGGCTTAACGCTTTCTTTGGTGTCAGAATTTAAATCATCAAATTCCTTTTCTTGTTTTACTGTTGTCAACGTAAATTCGTCATCTGACAATCGTAGCATCACATCGTCTGTATATTTTTTGCGTTGAGTGTTCCTGGCCGAACGGCGCTTCAAGCTATCGTCCCCCTCAGGTGGCGGAGAAGGTGGAGGCGTAGTTATCATATCATCGGGTTCTCCATCAGAATCTGGTATTAGGCCGCCTCGTTTTTTCTTTTTTCCACTAGGCGTTTTTTTAGTTATCATTTTTTTACAACCACCACTAGCTGATGATCTTTTTTTAGAAGCCTTTTTCTTCTGGAAACTAATATCAAGTTCATCGTCTTTCTCGCTTTGCTCCCGTTTAGCTTCCGCTTCTTCGAGTAAATCTTTAATTGCAATTTTTGAAACTGGAATGTCATCGAAATCAGTAACATTCGTTTCATCCAAGGTTTGAATCTCTTGAATATTTAGCATGCTTTTACTGGGTTCAACCACCAGACTAGTGTTTAGTGACATTTCACTTAAATTATTATCTGTGTTATCCTTTTCTAATATTTCATTACTAGTAGTAGTGTCCGCCTGTATTTCGGCAATTCCTTTTTTAATATTTCTTTTTCTTTTAGGGGCATTTGGATCTTTTGGTTGTCGTTTCTTACGCTCTTTAACTGGCTTGTCTCCTACAATTTTGGCAACTTTAGGCTCTTTTGGGGTGCGCGGTTTTCTTTCTTTGTTCTTCCTTGGCCCTCTTTGTTTTTTACCTTTAGTGTCATTAAGGTCGTCGATTGATAGAGCACTACTATCTAAATTAGTAACTTCTTCAACTATTTCTAAATCTAGCTCCGAATTGCTTTGTAATCCTGTACCAGCAGTAACGCAATCTTCTGACACAGGCAACTGATCAAGAGATTGTGTTGTAGACATCAATTTATCTTTTTTAACTCGAGGTTTCCTTGGTTTAGCAGGTCCTTTTCCTCGTCCTCTTCCAGTGGTGCTTGTTACTTGAGGACTTTCCACCATTTTTGTACCATAAATGGGATTTTGCAAAATGCAGTTAGGTCCACCATTACACTTATCGTTAGTCTCGTGTTGTTGAAGCATTGCTAATCGTTCTTGTAAACATCTCACTTTTTCTTGATTTTCATTAGATGGTGGTAAACAGTAAATTTCTTGAATTTGTTGTTGTACAGAGATTCTTTCTTGATGATGAGTAGTTGCATATATACCAGGCATTGGCGCAGCTGAATGTGGTAAATTGCTTGTTCCCATGATTATCATATTAGGATTAATATTATGAGGTACAGTTGGCAAAATACTAGTTGGGGTTGGTTGAATACTTGTACTTATACCAGGATGAACATTTTGTCCTCCCATTGGCATGCTCACTTGAATATTTGGTAAATTTGCAGGTGGATTTGTTGTAACATTGGTAATAGTACCGCCTGAAGAGTTTTGTAGAGTTTGTTGTGGATTTACAAGCACGGCTTGTACCACCGGAGACATACCGCCCATAGGTCCTTGTGCATTATGTACTGAAATAGTGGATGACACACTATTTCCATGTTGCAAAGGGTGGGATGTTTGTACATTTGGCAGTGTTTGTGTTCCTGGAGTTATCCCACTTTGATATGTGGAAATGACATTGAGATTTTGATTGCTTGATATACTAGAAGGTATATTAGTAGGAATTCCAGGTGGGATTATATTTTGGAAATTATTACTTTGATAATTTTGATTTCTTGTAACATTTAAAGGTGGGCTTTCAAATTTCCCCACCGGATTAGATGTAGTGTTTACTGGATGGCCTAAAGGTTGTGTTGCAATTTGTTGAGCAGAATTTGTCTGAGGATGTTCAACGGATGATGTCAATATGTTAACTGCAGGTGATGCAGTTGCTCCTTGATTTCTTAATTGTTCATTATCTTTAGGCTTGAGTGGTTTTTCCGCAATGTTAAGCTTATCTGAACTATTTTCTGCATTTATAGGTATATCATTTCTTTCTTCATCCTTAGGATTATTTAGTGCACTAAAGACAGAATCACTAGATTCACAAGCATGAGAAATATCCTTCACTTCTGGATTATCTACAGCAACACAAGTAGTATTTATGGTATTTGACGATGTAATTAAAGAATTGTTGGATGTAGTTACCGACACATTTTCCTGTGAAATACTACTTGGAGTTGGTTGATTTACAAATGAATTAGTATTCATTTCGTCACTTAAGCCATCGGTGTCAACTGGAACTTTGTCTAACTTTTTATTTTCTGTATTAATGGCAAGCTGAGAAGTATTTTTATTTAATTCTGGTTTTAGAGTAGGTGTTGTAGCTGAAGAATCAACTGATTTGATAGATTGATCAGTACTTTCTATTTGAACAACATTGTTTATTGGAGTTGGAATTTTAGTAGGATTCCACTGTGATGGTGATGAAACAATATGCCCAACAGCTGGAGATGCTGGATTACGTTGATATGGATATTCCCCACCAGCAGGTAAGACCATTTGTTCTAATGCTTGCAGTGTATTTTGTGATGAAAAACCACCAGAGTTTGGTGGAGGACCAGCTGCAGGAGATGGTACCAAATTCCGAGATCCATGTGGTGATGCGCTTGGCCCTTTAACAGGAGACATCACAGGACGCGGAGATAACTGAGATTGCCCTGGTTGTCTCGGGGACATTTGTGCACGAGGAGACATCTGTGGCGACAATTGAGGAAATGGGGGACGATATTGCGGACTTCCTGTTTCCAATCCAGGTTTTACTGAATTGTATTGACTTGATACATTGACATCAAGTGGATGTTGTACTTGATGTGGCTGATAATTCATTGTAACCGAATGATGTGGTGACCCATATGGCATTTGTGACTGCACACCATGTGACGGTCCGACAGTAGATGATGGTACTGGCGGTTGACGTGGAACGTGATGTAAAGGTGGAGCCCCAGTATGGTGAAGATGAGGATTGGGGTGATTCTGTATCCCTGAACCAATACCCCCTCCATGACTTGCCATACTTTGATGTGCTTGGTGTTGAGGTATTGATGGATGACTTTGTTGAGCATGTGGTAAACCATACTGATGAGCATTTACATCCATCTGTTGGTGGTATGCGGGATGTTGGCTTATTCGAGCTGCAGCTGGAGGGTGCATTTGAGTATAATTGGGATAGTTCTGAAAAAAAAAAAATTTGTTAAATTCCTTATGAACATGTTATATGATCGCTAATATAAACAACACAATGACATTATTTTAGTTTTGTAATACAATAATGGATGAAAAACATTGAAAACTTCTACAATATGAATAATCACTCTACTTATATGTTGATTTTTAAAATAAAATTTCATCCAACAATGTTATATTGCAATCACAGAATTCTATCTAATATTTATACAGTTACTAGTCCAAATTCATATAGGAAGAATTATTATTCCTTAAATAAATAATAAAGAAATTAAATATATTATGTGAGCAGAGCAAGGCACAATATGTGTGATTTAATTCTTCACGAGTCACACAACTATTTGTTTGTTGCAAATTGCCGTGTTCCATATTGTCACAATCCTAAACCACTGCAAACAAATTTTAATAGGTTGTGCTTTACCTGTTGCTGTCCATATATTTGCTGTGATGTAGGTTGTGGGAAATGAGGCTGTCTGGGAATATATGCCCCATTTTGAGCTTGTATTCCACTTATACCAGAAGCCTACAATACAATATTCATCATTAAGTTTCTTGAACAGATTTGTTATTATTGCCCTATTGCTGTTTGGTTTTATGTACCTATATTAACTTATAAACGGCTGTAGGTTCTTCCTGTACATTTTTCTGCACATATGTTTATTTGATTATCATGTTATTCAATCTACATAAGTAGGAGAGACCTACTCTGGTCAATATTTTTATTTGATAGGATGTAGGGTTACGATAGATATTTTTGCAAATGAGAAAATATAACACTGATCATACTACATATCAACTCTTTAATGAAAGAGAAATGACTGAGGTCCCATTGACGATATTCATCTTGATTCATCACAAATCAATAACTCAGTCATCACCTTATCCAGTACATCACACAACATCTAACCTCCCTAGTCACAACGGAAACGTTGTTAAACGCTCCGGCATCACGACAACTCTATGTTATGCATGCATGCACAAATGAGTCCATCGAGTGTTCACACACCGGAGCCTCCTTCGAGCACTAGTAAGCAACATGTTGACTGTCGCCGAGTAAAGGTGCCTCAGTTTAAAGAGCACTTCAAAGACTCCATGCAAGAGGAACACAGAGGGGAGCCAGCACTACTTTCAGAATACGGAGTGCTCAAGACATCAACACAGAGAAAAACCCTGCAACAATCTGTACGGTCCTCATTGATGCTTCGTTTACCCATAACCACAGTAAAAGCAGATCAAGGAAGCCATTCATACTTTACCGAACGACATTCAGTTTGCAAATGTGTTTACGCTCATCGCGCGTTGATTTATGTAAGACTCCTATCGACGAGTCGCCATTACAAAACCAATTGACAAATAAGTGAAGTCTCAGACACAAACAATACTGATGCATATCAAACAAATATTTGTCAGGAGTGAGAATCAAAACAACAAACTCAAGCTTATGTCAGGATCTCCGAATAATGACTGAACCAACAATTATACCAAGTAATTTTTAGTAACTAAATATTTCAATTGCTAATACAGTGAAACCTGGTTAACCGAGACTCAAATGGACCTGCAAATTTGTCTCACTTATAGAGATATTCCTCTTACCCAGTGTCTTAGATATCCACATATAAATAAATATCTGTCCCATTTGCCAAGAGTTACTTCCATTAATAGAGCTCAGAATACAGGTTATTTCAGTTATACAGGTAATAAACGAAAGTATTCAAGCACGTTTTTTTATAAATAAAACAAAAATTTAAACAGAATGTATAAATTTTAAAAATCAAGCATAAAAATCTGTCATTTTAGTTTGTCTTTTCGAAGTATCACCAAACAAAATGATGTTATCTCAGTTACCAAAGGTTAATGCATATAAAATTCACTCGCTGTCTCAGTTAAAGAGGTAACTATGACGATAAACTCGAAAATACGAAACCCAGATATAGAGGTTTGTTTCGTCTCACTAACAGAAGTAATTCTGTGCCAAAGTGTTGGGACCTTAGCATGTGTTCCAGTTATGACGGTTTTGCAATTATCCAGGTCCCACTTAATCAAGTTTCACTGCATTTCGCTATGCCTAGGGAAAAGGATGAGTAACACGTGAGAGTCACAAAATATAACTATATACATTATTAATCTCAAATTACCTGCTGGGGAGAGTACTGGTGCATTTTCTGTTGATGTTCATATGAGTGTCGATATCCTGGAGTAATGGGCGTATATCTATTAGCGCCAGGTGCACCAGACCACACTCCCATATCTGCAATACCTGTACAAAGGAAATAAGTATTAAATTATATGTATTTTTATAAGTCTATACAAAGCAATAATACAGAGAAAGTAATAACCCCTTTCATGGACACTTCTAATTTCAGGAGTATCACCATATATAACAATATAAGGTAGAAATGAAAAACCGATTTGCTATTGAAAGACATTATATTAAATTTACCTTGCTCTGGCATGGCGTACATTGGTTCTGGCCCAGGATGATATCCAGGGTATGAATGTGATGGATGTACATGGTGGGATGGATGTAGCGGGGCATGTGGTTGAGGCAAGCGAGGACGCGGAGGATAACTGCCATACTCATGGTAGTCTGGGGCAGGGGGGCCAGGACCCGGATTTGGTACAGGCTGCGTAGTACCAGGACCGCCACCACCAAATGATGCCAGTTTTTGAATTGTCCCTTCTTGGGCCACACTGCTTGGGTTATATGGCTGCCTATAACTAAAATTCATTAACATTACACAATTGTTAAATCCTTATAACTGTCTCACGTAGTATAGCATATTTCTTTTTACAGTTGGATAGATATCATTTATAGCTAAAAGTTAAGAGCTAATAGCTAACATTGTATAAAACAAAGTTGCTTTCCGCTGGCTGTCCCTATGTATGCTTAGATCTTTAAAACTACATTACGGATTTTGATGCGGTTTTTTTTAATAGATAAGAGTGATTCAAAAAGAAGAATTATATGTATAAAAACATCTATTATATAGTAGAGAAACATTGTTATTGTTGAGGTTTCTAATGTGATGTCGTAAATAATTGCTAATAAAAGTATCCTAAAAAATTAAAATGCTGCCTAACGTCACTAATTCATGCGGACGGAGTTGCAAGAAAAAGCTAGTAGCTAATAAATAAAACTTTGAAACATCCTTGAGTCACCAAAATACCTATATATGCAGTTTACAAAACTTGAGATACAAAGAAAATTAACCTATTATCCGGGTTGTCTTTACTGTCTCCCGCTACTCCCGATGCCGCGCTGCTAGCGAATCCTTCTGATCCACCAAGATCAGTAAGTCCTTCCAACATACCGCTTCCATCATCACCGAATAAATTATATGAGTCCATCACTCCTTCATGAGTGAATTAAAAAAATAGTTTGTTGAAGAATCCAAAAATCAGTTATAGTATCCATTTTAATCTGTAAATAGAAAATATAAATGTAAGTACTTGTATTATAACGATCTAATAAATAATAAACTTAATTGGAGTAATGAAAACCTAAACATAAGATTCACAGAACATTTTAGCTGGGTATCCTTACCCTGGATATGTTATAATAAATTTAATCGATCGATCACATGAGAGGAGCATATGGAAGACTGCCAATGTTGGTGTACGATTTTTATGGTGACCTTACATAGAACTTACATAGAACATAGAACTTTTATTAAGAACACGTATGTTCTACAAAAAGAAAGAATACTGTTATGTTTATGATGTGATATTCAGAAAATTATTGCTATTTGCATTTTGATCACCTTTTTTCTGTAAATAATATTGTCTTATGTGTTATAATTTTATAAATTGTATAAAAACTAGATGATACAAAAACTGCCTAATTTACTTTACAGTAGACTGACTAGTTATTGCAACTATGAATTACTGTGTAACATAAAAAAATATCCCAGGTGGATAAGATAAAGTTATTAGTCTTATTATATTATTTAAGTTCATATCCAAAAAACTAAAAAAAAAACATGTTCTCATTTGTAACTGTTAGTAAAAGAAATAGCACCATTAACTTAGTAAGCCAATTAAAGAGAATCTACATGCTTTGTTAATAACAATCCCGGTACGATATTTGTAATGGTTTTAATATTCAATATACTGAGCGGCAAATTCTGCAGAACATAAGTCACATAATGTAAAAATATTATTTGATATTTAAACCTAGTGTTTACAAATATATTTTCATTTAAAATTTCTTATTTTAAAATTAAATTAACACCACATTTAGTACCAATTTGGTAATTAAATTATTTTTTGTGAAAAATATACATTCTTGAATTTCTAAAGTGAACAATGGTTAAACAAGATGAAAAGGATAATTACAAAATGAATTTTAGAGTGAAAGGCAAAATAAATTCATATAATACTACACTTACACCTAAATATCGTAATAATGTGAAAATCACAGTTATGGTATAGTCAACGAAAACACAGTAAATAATTGTAACACACAGTAAAAAATATAAACAGCTGTAATGGATATCGATATATTTGTTATCATTACATTAATTTATTTACTGAAAAGGCAGAATTTTTAAAATAATGTTTCTTTTAAGCGTAGAGCACAAATATACTTTATGTTAAGTTGCACAAATTTGTTAGTGTGTAGAACTACACAAAAATTGTTTTTTTACCATTCCTTTTTTGTATATCCCACTTGTTTGACTTTGATTGATCTTAAGAGAATTAATAAAAATATACTGGTGTTTATTTTGAAAGAAAAAAAACTATCTGATATGCTTCAATAGAGCTTTACAAACCTGTATAGTATGCAATATGTAGGTAGATATTATATAAATATAGGTACAATTATGTTTAAAAAAAAATATTATTGAAAAAAAATATTAACTATGTACTTGTAGTAGTCTACATATATCGATTGATTTATATTTTCCCAATAGGATTAAGAAAAAGCCATGACTACAACAACAGTTCAGAAGGTAAACGTAACATCACGCCTTTATTCCCCGAAGGGGTAGGCAGAGGAGTGTATAGTACACCCCCACATTTCACCAGTT
>DWEM01000884.1:0-16387 GCA_018245935.1 Agara belti belti
CTGGTAGAGATCGCTTTTTAGCGATAAGACCGCCTTTTGTATATGTCTCTCTGTCATCTTGTGTATGTCTTTTTGTTACTGTATTTTATGGTGTACAATAAAGATTATTTGTATTGTATTGTATTGTATTAAATGTGTTAACCTGGCACTCATCTCTGACTTATCAAAGTTATAAGTGCATTTTACAACTTAAAATTTAAATATCACTCGCTGTACCGGTGACGAAAAACATCATTGAGAAACCTGCAGAGATTAGAATTCTCCAAACTGTTCTCTGAGGTATCTGAAGCCTTCTAAACCGCACTTACCCACCGTTGTAGACTGTAGCCTTAATCTTTCACACGATGAAAGAAGTCTTGTATCCAGTAATGGAACAATAAAATGTTAAACAAAACTTCGCCAAAGTCAATACGCAAATAAACCGATATTTCTTTCTTTCTTTCAATGTTTGTAAACTTATTATTAATTCTCACATTTATCACAACGTTTAAAAAACCTTTTTTTTTTTTTTTGTTAAATCGTAAGCAATACCAAGGCTTCTGCGATAAAAATTGCAAAGCAAAAAAGGTGGTCGATTACAAGGAAGATATGTGAATACATCACATCAAAAAGATCCCTATTTTTTACAATCTCACCGAACACTGATTTGTATCTGTTCGTAGAGCAAACATTATTAAGTCGATATATACATAGATACAAACATTACACGTAAAAAGTTACGATATATTCACATTATGTGTTATGTTATTGCTTATTGCTTACGCTCTAACCTAAGATTTATAAAGCTAAAGAGAATAGGACTTACAGAGATATTAGACTGTTCCTTGAGAGAATAACATTGACGTAAACACCCTTTTGCTATTTGCTCTTGACATCATGCAAAAATCCTTTGAGAAATATTACTTCTTAGGATTCACATTTTCAGCACTAACTTAACGTTATACCTAAATGTTAAACCTCTCGCATATATCATTGCGATTTTCTCAAATTGGATTGCAATATCTAGGTGCGTTGCTAACGAATTCTAAATTCAAATAGAATTATTTTTTAAAGCAGTTACCTAAAATATTATTTACCTACTTGGCTTAATTTTGCCTTCAATATTTTCGGCTGAGATTCGAATAAAATCGTAATTCAAAATGTGTGGATATGTATGTTATAACCTTTTTAGGCGACAACTTTTATTACCGAATCTAATATTTTTCTTTATACTAGTTTCTTTCATCTCAAATTATTATTTTCCAACAGACATACCTATTTACTGTGAGAACTCACATACGACAGAACTTTACTGTGAATAAAACCGATAATAAAATGAGCACTAATTAATTTAGAACAAGGAATCACTGCTCCAAATATGTATATAGAACATATGGCGTAACCACCATTGCCGGATATATACGAGTATGTTTTCATATATCATCGCTATATGTATCCATATATCCACCCCTTTATCTATCCTTTCCCTTTTGTACATTTCCGTTCTTATCTTTATCTCCCTCATGAGATGAGGTCAGACCCTAATCAGAATTGGCCGTGCGAGAGCAGACAGATTTCAGACACCTTACAGAACACTAGGTTATAAAATTTTTCTGCAAATGTTTTCTTATGTCGTTATGGCGAATGAAATTTAATACTAAAAACGCAAACGATTGGGTGAATTGGGTTATTTTGAGAAATACGTTATACAAAATATGCATTGATAGATAAAATGAATTGAACTATTGACCTGAACCCTATAACATTTAATGAACTAGTATTTGCTTACCTAATAACTGGCAACCCTGACTTACTCTTTTCCAGATTGTCTTTCATACGTATTACGTCGTTGCCAGCTACAAAAAATGAAATAGCCTTATTTTCCTCGAGGAGTAACACTTCGTCTCTCGGTTCGATACAATGACCACCGAGGCTGAACGTGATGTTTTTTGTCCCTTCCACTCTTATGTCGCGTTTGACAAAGTGCGATAGAGTCGGAATGGTGTACATTAAATTCAGTTCTTCATTCTGTATCGATATCGAACAAGGGTTGCCATTGAAAATACGCATTTGGGATAACCCGGGCTCGGGTAAAATGGGATATGTAGTCTGAAAAATAAAAAGCATGAAATTTTATTACAACCTCTGATTTTGAAAAATGCAATTTTTGTCCAGTGACTAAAATAATTTCAGTACAAATCACTATCTTTGGCTTCAACGAGAACAATAGTGTTGTATTCAAGGAATGATCATGAAGTGAGCAAGTACAACGCATTTATGACTGATTTCGAAATTTTGTCTATAAATTCGGCAAGCATTATGTTATCATTATATACAAGTTTGCCAAATCAGAAAATTTGCAACCTTAGTATGTACAAAAGATACACTCATTGTTATTATCAAATCTAATACCTTATATAAATATAATTTTATTAAAGCTTGTATATATGTATAACTAAAAATGTCATGCTATGTAAGATGTAAAATGGAAGTTAATAGATAAAATAATAATAATATACTTTATTGTACACCACAATGTATGAAACACAATAACATTACAATAGACGAAACAAGTATACAAAAGGAAAATGGAACTTACTTTGAGATAAATTTCTACAGCAGCTGAAACGGTAAGAGCCACTCCTGCTAACACCCCGCCCAAAGTGAGTTTGTGAAGTGGATTCACTAGGATATGTCGTTTCTCCAGGTATGGGTACAGTAGCTGAAAAAACTACGGTTAGTAGACAGGCATTTCATAAGAAAATTGTTATTAACAATAAAAACATATACAATATTAACAAACATTTCTTTTAAATAATGACATTATTTCTTAATAGTGTCAAAAAGAAAATTGATCCGGCTCGAAGGACCAACAGTGCTTATATAATCATAAAATAATATACAACCTTAAAAATAGTGTAACAATCTCAACAAGTGTAGGTTAGTGTATAGAAGAACCTACCTTCTGAAATAGGGGAATAAAGACTAGAACGCAAATAGGACCAAGAACTTGAAGCTGATCCGGCTTGACGGTGAGGAAACCGAATCGGCCGTCCATTTTCGTGGCTTGAAGCGTCCACCGTGAACCCTGAAATGACATTATTATTTTGTATATCATCAAATTATACGAATAGTTTTAATATTTCGCAATGTTTCTAAGGTATGAAGTCTGCCAAAACGCACTTGGCCAGCGTGGTAGATTAAGACCGAAAACCCTCACATTATGAAAGCTGTATTCAGCAGTGTAACAATAAAAGTATAAAACGATAAATTTATAAACTTAATTATTGCACAGGCACCGTTAAAAGTTGTTCTCTAATATTCTTCACCAAAAAAAACAACTTTTTTTAACAAATGCAAATCTAGAACAGCCCGCATTATTGCAATTGGCCAGTATCGAGAATAGAAGAGCCACTGACTTGATATAACTAAGTCTACATGAACGGTAATCCCCGTCATCCGTAATCCGATTACGACAACTGACAAACGTTTCATTAGTGGATTTGATGCATTGAATATTCAAGTTATTATATGATACATTTTCGATTCAAATGTCTATACCTACAGTTTAATGGTTACTGTCCATCTTGAAGCTTTCGTTAGGCATGCAATTTATGGCGTCAAGCTTTTAAATATATTTTTTTAATGGGTAAAATAGCAGTATACTATACCACAAAGATTAATAGAGTAAAGAAAATAATCCAATGAACAATAATCCGAAATGAAATTTAAAATGTAGAATTTTCAACGAAGAATTCCGCGCCTAAAAACATTTAATATAATATTGGCCTGCCATAATCCTGATTACAGGGAGATAACGGAGAATAAAATTGAAAACAATGGAGGCTTAAGCGGTTGGCGTGTTATACATTTTTGGATATTAAATAATCTTAAATATTGGTTTGTGTTTACTCATTCAGAAAGTGCTTAGACTGATCCGGCTAGGGGGACCAATTTTTAATTAAGCCTTAATAAATAAAAGAAACTAAGCCCATTGTAATTGAACACAGTAAAATAGAATCGTCTCATAAATTGCGATAGAAAATCCTGAAGGTTAAAAAAAATTACAAGTGCGACAGAAATTTTTTTTGCTCAATATGTATGGAGATGAATCAATGAAAATCTTTTTCTTACAACGACAACAGGAAACGAAAAGTGTATCAGGAATGTTAATATCTCAATTCATTTCATGATTACGAAGTTTCAGCCCCTATTTTACCTCCTCAGGAGTGGTACCAAAATAGTATGTGCTACATATGTATATTCGAAAAATCCGATCACAACGTCATTATACTTTTTCTATTACGAAAACCCGATGTTAACAAAATAGAAGGTAACTAAATACAATTTAGTGTTATAGCTAGATATCCATTATCTACATCCAATATTAAATTACACTGGATAGGTACAGAACGAAAATGCAATGCAATTTACAAACCAATATCCCCAACTACTACAACAGAATACTTAACTATACACTCGAAACAATTTTAACCCGTCAACAAAGAAGTTTCACTCCAAAAAAATTGGTAAGCTTTACCATCAGCGCGGAATTTGCAATTTTCTGTGAATATTTCTTTTGAGTCAATTCGCATCTTTGTTAAAAGAGAATTTTTAATGCCAACTCAGTTTCAAATCGTGTACCTATATATGAGTATGTCAAGTGCTGAATACTTCGAAAGAATTGCTAATGTTTGAAAAGCCGAGGCAATAACAATTCTGCTACGATCGGCATCTAGACTTTGCTAACGTAATATTCAGATACTTTGAAGTGTTTTATGTCCCATTCTGTAAGTATAATATAAATATTTATAACATATTCTATTGCTTTGAATTCGTATAATAAAATACTGAAATATGTATATGTAACATTGGAGAACAAATGAAATGGCTAAATTCAACCTACATTTTCTCGGTTTAGCTATATGAAGCATTTTAAATGGGAGTGTAGGAAACATGCGATGAGAACTGCGAGAAATGTAAAAATACAAAGACCGAGATAAGCACCATGCATCTGAAGAAACCTCTTCTCGTGATCAAGCTTAGGACTGAAATGTTTTTAGAAATGCGAGTGTCATATACATGTTCTACAACTATCGGGGGACCAAAGGCCTCTGCCCCCGCCTCACCATTTGATCCAACAAAGCCCAAAACACCGGCAAAACAGCAAACAGCGTCAGTATCGACAACGTCTTCTTCGTATCCCTCACGAAAGTCTTCCCGAAGTAGCCTTGCGTGCTGTCCAACCAATGCGTATGTTTTTCTTGGCGATTCTTCGACAGCAAATTCTTGAGTCCCAACTGAAACAAAACACTATCAAGAACTTTACGATCAGAGATTTGATTTCTAATTAATTTCTAGCATCATGTTACTAATTATGATGTTCGTTCTCAAACATTTAAGTGTGGAAAAATAGAAGAGTCGAAAATAAAAGTTACTTTTAAGATATTTAATAGTGATATTCAATTTTATTCTCTCACAAATGCACAAGAGAGGCGTCGGAAGGGTAAAAAGAATTGAATTCAGATACTTTATAATCTTTATTTAAAACTATTTCTATGTATTGTAGTAACCAATCCAGTAAGCCACGCAAACCGAATTAATTACCAGTTTCTTTAAATATTAAAGTCAAGGAAAAAGCAAGTTTTTTGTAAAGGAATTGGAGAAGCAGTTAAAGAAAAATATGTGAGTAATATAATCATCAATAAATAAGTTCGTTTGGTAATCGGAGGCAATGTTTTTGTCTGAACGGTGTTGTGCCTAATTACGTTTTTTAGTTTCGAATTTCGAGTTTTTAGTTTTTCTTTTTCATCACTACTAGGAAAAGAATGATTTTGCGATACGATTCCAAAACTCACGCGGAATCAGAAACAACTTACCGTAACACACTTCATAAAGTCCATAATAATGTTTCCTTCGGGTTTTTTAATGACATAGGTATTCCTTGCACTGACAAATACCACTGAAATGAAAAGCTGTATTATGACGGAAAATATGTATGTATATTACGTGCAATGTGACCAGTGAAGATGACATTAATTTTTTTTTATTACCTAAGAATGAACAGACAGTAAAAATTTATTAATTTAGGTATCAGTTGACACGTGAATTCAAGTTTTTATTCTTTTAACTAATTTTTTTTCTGCTGTTAGGCGCCAAAAGAACTCTCCTCCAAAGCCACCTGATGGTGACTGGTCACCTTCTGCCTGTATACTACGGTAGAGTATAAAAAAAAACTAAACTCTTCCACCTACACGTGAGCTGACGTGCATAGCAGACGACATATTCATTTATCTTCGCAAACAAATCTAAGACCGAAATAGACGACCTCAGAATAACGACATCTAAATATATCTAATTATAAGGTCGTCGTATATCTTCTGTTAACTTTATTATCTGTTTATAAAATATTTACAATGTTATGACAGCATAATTACATGCAGTTGAAATGCGTCACGGAGATGCATTTTCTCTTTTCGCCTTACATTTAATGTGAATTATTATTATTATTTTAAAAGACACATTTTTTAAAATCTTGTCATTACAAATGAAAATCACACTGAAAATACAATGAGTAGCGAGTCCTACGCTTTTCATTTTAATATGTATTTACTGCTATTTATACTTAGTTATACTTTATAACTTAAATTTAAATATCTCTCGTTATAACGGTGAAGGAAAACATCGTGAGGAAACCTGCACAAGTTAGAGATGTTATAAACATTTATAATGACTCGGAGGTTTGTTAAGTCTGGGAATCCGCACGTGGCGAGCGTGGTGGACTAAGGCCTCTCACTATAAAAGGGTGGATAAAAAAATGTTACCAATAGATAAAAGAACGACCAAGCCAGGCGCGCCAAACGCCAAGGAATAACAATCTTTGTCTCCAAAGCAATAGACATCCGATCGTAATATTGGGGACACAGTCTTCGCAATTAGACTTCCAATGCACAGGTTGAAATACAGCATGCTAAAGTACATCGCCAGGTATTTATCCTGCTGTGGAAGGGTGAACTGGTCGCCGCCGAAGGCCGTCACACAAGGCTTAATGCCTCCAGTGCCCATTGTTATCATGAATAGCCCGACCATTGTGCATAATCTGAAAACAAAGGTCGTATTCGATAGCTCAAATACATGAAATGGTCAAACTGATTATCACAATTTAACTGCCGATTTTTAGAGCTTCATTTTTAAATCTTTTTTGAAGAATTGCTTAGTTGTATAATGATTACATCGGACATAATATCCAAATGATATTATTACTAAACCCAAAACATCATATATATATGATTGAAACATAATTAAACAAAATATAATTAAAGATCTACGAATATTTGATAATAAATATTTAAAACAACCCCTAGTCTATAACTTCTAAGTCTACTGATACTGGTATTCTTTTTTTTGCGGTTATCAAAGGAGTAGCAATGGGAATAAAAATTTATTGAAAAAATTCAACAATTGATAAATCCTTCTAAACACGTTGAAACTGGATTGGAATCAAAGAAACATGCCATGTAATTCAAGTAATTCACTCATCAATAGTAAGAACATAGATAAATTAGTGTTTAGAAGCTTAGCAGCGTGAGCAGTTAACGCGATAATACTGAATACCATAATAACCGACACGATTAGGGCCTGCTAGTTGCCAAACGAAGCCAAACGCTCGAACTCTTGTTAAACGCGGAATTTAATACCAAGCCAGGCATGTATTCGAAATTGGACGTAGCATTTTATTCGGAAAACCGTTTGGCCTGTTAAAGCTTAACTCGCTTCTGGAGAGAAGCCAGAAACAATAGAATCGGACAAATTTACATGTGGCTGCGCTTAAGGTAGAACAAAAATATTTTTTAATAATAAAACGATCGATTACGGTAGATATCTTCATACAGTGCATTGGTGCAAAATTTAGATTTATCATATTACTGTCGATAATATCGCTAGTACAAGAATATTGGCGGAAACATGATCGATATTACAGGTTTACTACAGCTGGATAATAAAGCGCCGGCGCAATCCAATAAAAGCCTGCAAAATATCTTTTCCTCTACATGCACAAATCTCGCAGATATAATAAAAATATACCTTTATAATTATTTGGTAACTGGTTAAGAATAATTTTAACATACTGACGAGAGGGAAGTCTCATTGAAAGAATCATTTTACACAGACCGTCCCGGTAGCTGCAACTGTGGAATCGCAGTAACCGCCACTAGCATATTGCCTGCCGCATACACAAACATCATGTAGAGTATTGTCCTGAAAAAGTTTTCTTTTTGTAATCGCAGTGGTAGGCAGCAATGCTGTGACCTGTCTTAATCTCCATATCCGTATATTCGAATAATCCACAAATTTCTTAAAGCGATTTTGCCAAAGCCCTTAGCCAACATATAGGGTAATCATGGGGATGGATTGTAACTTTTAACGCTAAACAAATACAACGTTAATGCTTGCCATCTTTGTTCATAAAAGCTTAAAGATATATAAATTCAAGCAAACCTGTACTTCCCAAGCCAATTGTCAGCCATGATACCCCCGAAGATCGGGAAAACGTATACAAACGTGTTGAATATATGATATATTTCCGTAGCGCCATCGTCTGAGAAACCGAGCTTGCTGCGTAGATACAGAGTAAGAAACGCTGAGGACATAAATATATATTTTGCTACGTAAAGTTTTGACTTTAGTAGTAGTAGTAGGTACCTAATTGTTACCAAAAAAGAGGATTTTTAAATAAATAACTTAAAGACGTTTCTGCAGCACACAGCCAAGGAGCGCATCTTCCTATCGGTGTCTATTTTTCCTGATAGACATAACTTGGGGTTATTCAAAACAAAAGTGAATAGACACTTTCTGTACTAACATGCTACATCTTGACTGCACCTCAGTTACCATCAGGTGAGTTCACAGTCAAACGCAAGCGTGTTACACATTAAAAAAAGAATAATTACGTAACTGTATTTAACGATGATAATGTTGAGACAGATTTTCAACAAAACATTCGTACAAAGTTTACCCTCACCTCGCATACCCGAGTAGGAGAACCTCTCACAAAACTCCGCGAGCATTATAATTATAACGACCCTTGGGAACCGATCTTTGACCTGAAACAATACGGCTACATCGATCAAAAAATACCAATGTTATCCTTACCTATATCACCTCATAACCTTTATACATTTCTTTCAATGATACATAGCTTTTTTTCCACCCTTTTTATTTCTAGAGAGAAGATAGAAGAAGACGAGAAGAGACCCGGTCCACTGCTAGACCGGGTCTCTTCTCGTAATGAGATGGTTTTAGGCCATAGTCTACCACGCTGGCCAAGTGCGGTTTGGTAGACTTCACAAACCTCACTAAATATGTATTGTGTACTTTATAACATCTCAAAACGCAAGTAAAAAAATCAGAGGTGCGTGCCAGGATCGAACCCAGACCACCGGAGTGGAATGCTGAATTGAATGGTTATGACAACCAGGCAACCAGTTTGCGATAATTTCGCCATCTTAAGAAACAACATTGCAGTGACTTGCCATTTTTCTCTGTGTTATTTCAACTAACCAAATTCTATGCACAATAATCATAATCAGATAACAACAAAGCAATGACCAATTTGCAGAATAACGCCATATGCCATCACTTGCAAGCAATCCGCCATCGTAAAAAGCACTAGGCTTGACTTATCTTTACTTTTGTGCCAGGATATGTTGTGACGTTTTGGAAAAATACGCACCAACATCTGATCCCAACAAAGCGGTATTTGCTATGTTAGCTAGACATTACATAAAGATTATTGTTATATAAATGTATATATATATTACACAAGTTTATAAATAGTTTTACATCCAAACACTGATTCAACAGCCGCTCAGGACACAACTTGTATTCAGTGGGAATCGATCTCCCTACCTCCTAGTTCAGGCTACTAACCAGTAAACTTAAAGATCTGTCGAACAAGTACTAGTAATAATCATGTAAATGGTTTATTAATCAATGCAAACACAGACCGGTTTTATATTTTGATAATTCACATCCTTCTCTAATTCCTTGCACATCGTGACACGAACACACCTGCACTCGTCGATACCCGAGCAGCGAATCAACTTCGTTAATCCTTTATGCTAATTTATATACAACTTTAAGCAAACACCGGTGATATGGCACACCAGATAGTTCTCTTCGAGTACACTCACGCACAAATGTTCATAGGCAATTAATTATTATTACCGTTTCTATTTTATTACAAGCTTCTCATTTAACCGATTTCATTTAACTCTTCGCAAAGATGCACTGTTTTTTTTTTTCAATATAAATAAATCTCGCGACAAGCTTTTATATCATACTAGCTATGCCCGCGACTTCGTACGCGTGGAATAGTGACTTTGGGCAGCATTTTAATTTTCTATGTATGTATTACAGACACCCGCGAGTAGAAAAATATTAAAGTACTAATATCGCTATTAAAAAACGGGTTGGTGGTAGAGACGTGAAAATTTAGGGTTGTATGTATTTTTTTATGTTAAATCAGAAAAAAAAATTTTTTTTTTTCAAAAATACATATCCAAAAAATTGTTTGATCCAATTTGAAGTTTATTTTCTTCTTTTTAGAACATATTAATTAATAAAAAGCTTGGTTTTAAAAATGTTTTTTTTTACATTATTTTTTTGGTGTTCTTTCACTAACTCAATTGTTTGTAATATTTTTATATCTATTCATTATTATCATGTACAGGGGAACACACTTACATACTAGGTTTCCATGTGTTGTATATATATAACCAATACCTTTCGTTTCGTCTTTAACATTTCGAATTTTGATGTACGGAACGAATTTTTATAAAATACCAGTAACAAACTTACTCAGACTTATTTTTGACTACTACACGTATTTTTGTACTATACTGACTTACCTTTTCTTTGATTACTAAATATACCTGTATTTAACTATTTGTTAACTTACCAAAAATTACATTTTTAAGTCTCTACACAAGCGAGAGAGGTATTATTTTATTTACAACGCCTAACGTAACGTGTATGTGAAACTAGTATGTGTGTGCGAATATTTATGTTTGTGCATGTATATATGTACGTGTGTGTGTGTGTGTGCATTTGTGTGCGTGTATAAATGTTTTATACGATGTAACAGGATTCGTACGAATCCATTTTATCTACCTACCAAATGATGTTTTATGGAACTTCAAGGTCATATTTGAAATATACAATTAACTGACACGCAAGAATTTGAATGTGTTTATAGGATAACGATATGGGTTGCTTAGACGGGTCTTTGAAATTGTAAGATGCGAACATTTTAATTGTTGTCAATAAATCTTGGAAGCAGCTGCCCACTTTGCCATTCCCTAACTTAAGACTGGCTAGCAGGATGTCTTAATCTACATATATAAAACTGTAAGGCGCCTGAGTGAATGACTGGCCCGGAGTGTCCAAACCGTTGAACCTAGAATCCTGAATTTTTACAGATCAGCTCTTTACATTGTGTAAGTGAGCAATTACTTTATTAAACAAGTTATAATGACTGTCGACCTAAAAGGGTTAGCGATAAAATAGCAATATTCATACGTTAAGCTTCCCTTACTATTGTTTAATCTCGTCAGAGGCTGTGAAGACGGCGAAAAAAATACGGAAGCAGCGTGGTGAAGTATGCCCAAAGAACCAAACAGTTTCGAAAAAGATCCACAATCAGCATTGCATACTGTTATACCCGTTGTCACTCTTTAACATGGGATCAATTGCAATTAAAAAGTATGAGGCAAAAGTGACACCTACTGTTAAAAATAGTTTCTCACTGATAAGTTATTTACAGACAATTTATATCAATGAGCCTGAATTAACCTTTACGTGTACGTAAATATTGTAGACGCGGGAAACAATATTTGAATGAATTTGCGCGATTGTTATCGCGTCAATGATATATATTATCACGCTACGTACATTCGTGGCAACTTAGAATAGTACAAATAGGGGAAAATATTACTTTTTCTATTTAAAGAGAACAGCAATTGAACATTTAGCACTCACAAGTGTCACTGCTGTTCAAGGACATTTGTATTAGATCACGAGTAGGACAGTTAAATACTGTTTAGATCTAAGACTGTTAAAAATGGGGCTGTTATTATCAATTAGTATAGATAGTGTTAGGATATTAGTTGGTTATTAAAATATTTACAATTATTCAACGACGGTCTGCATAGAAACAATCTCTGAGATTTCCAATAAGAAGCAATGAAGCTCATCGGGATATCCCCGTAATAAGAAGCCCCAATCTTCGCGACCATTATACGCGCGGCATCTGGTGCCTACAACTTATGAGTTACCGTATCGCCTTTCTTTCGTTTTAATCTAAGTTCGACGTGCAATAACACACAGTGGTTTTGTCGGTATAGTAGGTAAACAGCGCGAATCCCTACCGCAAATATTATAGTGCAGAATATGGTTTATTCCACGGTAATAAATCAACGCTAAACGGTCGTTACAACTCTTTGTCCGTGATTCTAGCATGGAACAATTACAAGCGCGTTTGTACTTTCACTGCTCATTCAACAGTATACAATAGAATTGTGCGTGAAATAAAATTTTATTATTACATACAATTATATATATCCTGACAGACCTGACGTACTTGTTCTACATTCATCACCCTTGTCATACCAGCAGTATCTGACCCTCCATAAAGTTAATATTCGGAATGCCTTACCACGTAATTCTAGAAATTTTGTAAATAACCCCACAGTACTACTATACAGAAAGACCAGCTTTATAAAATAAAATCGTTTAATATCCTTTATCATGATTAATTGCTCGGCATATTATCAGTGAAATGATAAAAACCCGCAAGTTGCATCTTTTATCTTTATATGTCATAAATCAGATCATCGACCCAAATCTGTATAAGAACAGCGTGGTGAAGCATACTCCAGAACTGCAGCGGTAATGGGAGAATCCTGTAATCAAGAGTGAGGTATAAATGTCAATCTATTATCTATAGGTTGCAGCCATATCTGATAATAGGTGTCAATTTTTTTTTAAGTGTAAATATTTAATGTACCAAAAAACCATGACAAACCAAAAATATGAAAATAAAAAACATTTAAATATCCTTCAGCGCCCTATTACTCATATATTTATACCATGAAATGTTTTTTACAATATAATGTTGCCATTGCATTTATTTCTATGGCGTCCTTCCGCCATTCGACACTCATTCGATATTTTTTTATCTTCTTTTTCTGTCTGTTATAGTAATTAATATTTATTAATTATTCTAAGAAGGTGTTATTGTTATTTACAGTTTAATTTATCATATTTTTATATAGAGTATCATGTATTTAGAACTCTGACAGCTAAAAACAATCACTTGTGTGAAAGATGAAACGGAACGTCAACAATCAACATTTCAAAACGAACTCTAAACGGTTCTTTCTTGTTTGTTGTGTTTCATGTGTTTTTGAGTTTTGTGATCACTTGAACTTCGTATGTTCTGCAACAAAATGTAATTGTAATGTAAAAGCTTGTGATTAATCTTGTTTTCTGTTTTGTTGGCTTTCGTATTCTTTCAGCGCAAAAGGTGATAGAAATTTATTACACATCCTCACTTTCTATTTAACTTTTCATGTCAGTATTGTCATAAAACTTAATGTGTTCTATGTCACTACATTTTTATGTACAGTACTTATCTGCGAGTTCGTCAAAATAAGATTCAAAACTTTAGAAAAAGTTTTGACTCCGGGTTAATAACACGAAATATTTTCCATTTCAAAAGTCTTGCATTAATTTAACTTCATTAAATAGACACTGGTGCTTTCTAGGTAAACGTTGACAATGTCATCTTCACGAATACCATCACCCGCTCGCTCCCAAGGGGCTAAATCTACCCCTCGTCGCACGTCGCGTGTTCCGCGGGCATCCCGCAGTGTAGGCTCGCCGGCTCGGTCCGACAGTTCGGTGAAACTGAGCACCATCATGGAAATGGGCTCATTTGTATTATCACCAATGCAAACTCGACGATCCATCTTATCAAATACCACAGACATAGATATGCCCAGACGTAAGTAATAAAAATTTTTCATAAAGTCCTCTTAGCAGTATATAATCAGTTAATCTGTATTCAGCAATTGTTGCAGTATATTATATTACCTTAAATTGATCATTAACACTGTCAAACATTGAACCAACAAAACGGTTTCGAAAACAGTTTTACCATGAAGATACTCTTAAACGAATTGCTTCACTTACTGCCAGCCGTCTTTGCATATATCAAGGAGTAGCATACACTCAACTTTTGTTCTTCGAAGAAAATGTGTGATAGAAGAATATGAAATCATTACAATTACTGGAATTGTGTAATTTGGAAGATTTTGTATCACAGTTTGCTTACTAGTTTGTATCAGACTATGTCAATTAATATTTGTATGCATATACTTACAAGATAGAGTTATAATCTTTATTCTAATACCATCCCTGTACACCATTCTCAATTAATAATTTCAGCTTGTAATTTAAAAGACTTCTGTTATCAATCTGTTTTCTACTCCAGCATACTTGGAAACTTGAAAACTTTGTATGATATGTAACAGGATTTTAAAATAATCTCGAAATTCTAACATAGTATGATTACTACACTCTAAACCAAATTGAGAATTGTCATTAATCATATGCTTAATGACTCATTTTATAATGAATACTTTAATATGTGTATTATTATTTGATTCAAATTCATCACGATCAAATCAGTGGAGTTTGTTCCAAAATGTTTGAATGTGATCTTAGCCTTCTTGATTTGTAAACAATTATGGCTCTGCAAAATAGGTGTGTATTGTATTGTAAAATATCGAATGAAAAGCTGCAATTTATTAAGATAAATTGAGTTTGTTCGCGGAATTGTGACTGTGTTCTACCTGTAACATTTGTAATAAGTATATTCAACTGTAAGCTATAAATAAAATCAAGATTCTCTTTATATAATTGCAGGTAAAAGTTGGTGGAAGAAATTGGATGAAAACTCTAGAGAGGTTATTGAAGTACTCAGTAACAAAGAACCAGCTGTAGCTAATAAAACAATGGAAGAGTTGTTTGATGTTGATGTTCTAAGGTTAGTTTGACTGTATAACACTAATTTTATCAGCATTTTTACAACATTGAAATGTCACTAATAGTAAAATATAATTCGTATTTAAAATTGTTAGCTTACTGGATGATGTATCACATTAGACATTTATGTTACCTATTCTAGTAAAAAATTGATCTAACTTAACATTAGATATACAATTTATGATAGAGATAGACGTACCCTTGTCTTGGCTCATATTATGCTTAATATCTATAGACTATTAACGGCCTTTAATTGTGTTTATATTATATGAATGTTATTTTCAGTCAAGAAAGGAAAAACTACAGCTATGACCTCCCAGATAGCAGTGACGGTGAGTCAATCGGGAGCATTGTAATAAATCAACGAAAACTATTCACGCAAAAAGATAGTCAACCACAAAATAAATTCGGTCAAATAATTAATACTCGTGAATCATTAGCCAAGCTGCAAAAGTCTCAAGTTGTCGATGAAATTGCTCTCAATGTTGGTCCTAAGAATCTCTTCAACCAGGGTGTAAAAAAGAGAAACCAGCCGGTTTTCCCTGCCGATCTACTCGGTATTTCTTCAAATGAAACAATAGCTAATAAAACAAAGGAGCTAGCTGCCAATGAGGTAAAAGGGAAAGTCAAAAATTTGTTTGGAAATAGACCAAACACGAAACGCAAAAATATGTTTTCTGAATTCATAATACTGGACTGTGAGGATGAAATTCCAGAGATCCAACCGAAAGTTTTTGCATTCAATAAGAAGCTAGAAACTAAACGTAGAGTAAGCTTAAACGACCGTGGTGGCCGCGAATCGTCACCTTCAAGTATGACAGATATTGAAATGGATGATTGGAGACTGTTACCATCGTCAACAATGGTAGATCACCAACTAGAAGATTTATTAAGAACTACGCCTAGTAAGAAAGCAAGATTAACTAAATTGTCGGAAGCAGTCGAATGTAATAACACGACAGCAAATAAAAATAAGCAGTCCAATAAATCGTTCAATTCGAAAAATAAAGTTGGAAATTCCTCTAATTTAACAACAATGAAAATGAAAAGACTCATTGCTCCAGTGACCAGTGATGATAACATGGATACCGTTACGAATAACCAAAATCATAGCAAAAGTAATTATGTACAGATAATGGATGGAAGTATCATGGATGTGTCTCAGGAAAGTGGTTTAAAGAAACGATCGAAAATTAGGAATGAATCAAAAACTGATAGTCAAATAAAAACAATCAAGAAAGGTATGAGTTCTAATAAGGAAGCCGGTGATTCCACTAGTAAAAATGGAGATGTGATTATA
>DWEM01000885.1:0-16376 GCA_018245935.1 Agara belti belti
GCTCGGGGGCGGGGGAGTGCAACTGTTTGCGCGCGGCGCGGTGGTCAATGACACGGCGACATTGCATCAACGCGCGAAGGTCACACCGCTCCCCTCCCACAACCACCCCGCGCCCCCTAACGCGCTTCGCGAATTCCTGCACTTCCTTGCAGGACGCCATCTTGCATCAATCACTCGGGCTTTGTATAAACTATGGACTGTTCAATCTACATTATACATGTAGCCTACGCTCGTTATGTACAGCGGTATCACTACATAAGTTTACATAAAATGTATGTACTCGTTTTTGTATCACTAACAAATCTATGATTAAATTTATCTGTATGTTAATTAAATATATCCAATAGGACATAGTCTTCGGCATGAATCGGTAGTACAATAAGGTCGATGGACATGTACGATACAGTCACACATCTCTTATTCATACATATGACGAATTTTCCCAATTTGAATACATATCAACCAATTTGAACTAACAACAATTTAAATATGATAATGTTTTAAGACGATCGGTGGTAATAGTACCAGGTGGGTTATTTCGGCGCACGGCTACTGCGATGCAGATTGCGTGACGAGAGCGAATTTTCGCCTTCCGCTCATCTCTACCACCGATTTCCGGCCGCTGACCGACTTGGCCTGGATACATGGCATTACATCGAACACGTTTATTGTCTATGCTACATGAAGAAGCGAACTGATTCCAATAACGTGTATTTTTCATTAATATTGAAATAAAGAAAGTATATTATGATGTTCTAATGCAATTAAATTTGACTCCGACCTCCTTCTATGTTAACGAAAAGGTGTACAACATACTATGTATAATAAAGTAGCGCTATTTATATACAGGTTACATAAAGTCCACCCATTATTTGCCGTAAAAGAAAACGGGTACGGTAAACTCACACAATTAATGCCGGGAACAGATTACCGACGTGCTGTTATTTAGTAATGAGTATCGAACGGTTCGGCATAACATCGGTTAGTGATCAGCAATAGACGCCGGTTGAGGGTCGTCGCTGCGGTCAAGGTCTGCCTGATTTCCACAACACGTTGCCAAACTCGACCCTGACTCCGCAATCAGGCCGGAACGTTTTTTTTCGCCTAATTATCGATCGAAATTGTCAGCGACTATTGGTATTGTGCACTCGACGTCACCAGCTATGTAATCGGAACTTCTTTATTGTCCGATATTTTTATTTGTTGCCAGCACATTTTTTGTGGCCTATTAGGTTTTAAATATTTAAATTATTGGTGCCATTTAATTTGCTATTTCGGTTGCATATTTTGTTATTTACACGCCAGAGCTTTTTATGTCAAACGATGTTTTTATACAATATGAAACTGTAACAAGAATAGTTCGATATGTTGTTGTTGGCTTGTAAAAGGGAACATAAGTTATTGTACATTGTTATAAAAACATCATACGGGTTATATTTTCTTTGTGCAAGGCTGAAGATCTGTTGGAGTCGGTATGCTCCGCTGAGTTTGATGAGACTAACTATCTATACTTATAGGCGTCGGGTGAAGTAGAGAGGGTGCTTCTGATAATACTACTTTGGACTTTATCGGGAAGGAATAAAGTTTACAATGTAATGGCGGAATCGCATGAGAATAGTTGGGCTTAAACAATTCTGCAACTGTTTACCTATTTATATAAAAAGAACAGTCAATGTTTGCGTGGCATGCACCGATATTAGCCGCCTTGTGATTCATTGGTATAAATTATTTTGTAATTTCGGTGGCCATTTTCAATGAACACACGCGCTATTTTCATCGTCGTATCTCATTGATTTCGTCCACGCAATCGCGAACGATAATAATTACATATAATATCGTTCGGCAGTAGACGGCCGCTATGAAGCCTGTTTATTGAGGAAAACGTAGGCAATTCTGTACACGACTGATTTTAGTAATGCGGTTGTATTAATAATCTTTATATTACATAATCGGGCAGATAAGCGATAGCATCTGTAAATGGCATTGTGATTTCTCCAGATTGATCGGCAATACTCACCATATCTCTATGTTGCTGCGATATTTATTAACAGAGTTCGTCATTGTCTGTTGATGTGTGTATGTTATGACGAACACTAGACCGAGATTTGAAATAAACGTTAGCGGTAAATTTGAGTTAACACCCTCAACTGGACACAATTCAGCATTGAAAGGAAGCAGGATAATGCTATATGAAACCTAATAAATGTACAAATGAAGTGAACGGTCTCTTGACAAATTGGTGCAATATAAAAAAGCAGGAAAAGACTGGAAACCTAATGTAAATTACGATAATCTATGGTTTTTACGATACTCTATGACTGGAATGAGAGGTGTTACATTGTCGATGTGTCAGTGACTATGAACTGTTTCATTTTTGTTTCACTGCTTTTTATATTACAACAGTAGAGCTAAACGGACACGCGAGGCATCGTAAAATTAGTCCAACCTAATAGTAATTCGATAATGAGGGCGGCGCGACCGAATATTAATATAAACGCGTCAACAATTTCGAAAATGACCGCTAAATTTAAACGACCTATATTCCACGGTGCTGCATCCACAATGATATCTACAGTATCATCTTTGAATACGGCTCGATTACCGTCACTTGTGTGTTTTTATATAAAGTCAAGACAGACCTAATTTTAATTTACAAGCCAATAAAGGTGTCCAATGAAACATTTTGACCCTTCCTAATTTCGTGTACTTGGAATTTGCTTTCGCTGCCGTGATGACAAAAACAATCGACGAACGTTGGTGTCTTATAGTTTTGTTAACGCAGGCGAATGACTAACAACAAACTAGTATTTATATGAAGTTTAGCAACGCAACCGTCCGCTGGATTCCCTTCCCTTCCCTCCGCGGTTTGGCGAGGCGCGTGTTCGCGTTCTCAACACGTTGCGAAACTACTTGTGTTTTATATCCGACAATTCCTAGGGCTGCCGTCACAATACCGAAACGAATCAGTCACTGCGAATATACTGCGGGGCACAGAACGGTAAACAAATATCAACAGGACGGGTGGGATCCGTGGGATATGACAACTGCAGAGTTCAATCTACGCGTGTACACAAAGGAGACAAACATTGCCGATCCTTACCATAACAAATTAAACAGTTTGAAGAAATATTAAGCCTTTTACTCGGCGCGTAGAAATATAGAAAACGGAAGTGTCCAGGCGGTTATTCGTTTTCGAAAGATATTTTTTCTTTAACTGTCTTCTCAATATGGAAAAATAATGGTACACATCTCTTAATAACATATTTTTATCAGATAACGTCAGATGATTAACCGCAGAGACATACAAACAGAATCATGCGCTCGGGGAAGCCCGGAAAGCAAAGTTTTTATTCGCTTATGTCATCAAAATGACCCAACAGTATAATAGCCATAACTGTATATGTATTTGCAATATAGTCACACCTTTGTAGCCTCCATTTTCAAATAAAAACAATAGCTATTAGACGTCGCCGCTTCGGTGTGTATGAAGAGACTTGTGATAGTAGAAGATGTACGTTAGGTCTGTATGGATAGAGATATTTAGAATTCGGTGCTCTGTGCCTATCCCGGTAGGGGGCTGGCGTGACGACGTAATAATAAGTAGTTGCGTTGCACGCTCGAGTCGTTCGCGACATCCCTATTCCGACTTCCACATGATGATCTTAGAGTGCACCGAAGTGGGGAGCGGAGCTATTTATGCAGCGCTATGCGGCCTAACACTGACCCCGTTAGGTCTCGGCTCACGAACGCAAGGATAGCCACTCCATCTCTCCCACTCGCGTGACCGTCCACGCGACGTCCCTTGCGGCCTGCGGACATAATAGCGCACTTAATCTAACTGCCTCTCATGAAATTGAAAAGAGCTTCGTGCTTCGTAAGCGAATGAGGTAACGTCCAATGAAAATATGGTTTTCTTTCAAACGTTCAGACTGAGTATTACCTTTGGCTAATTTATTTTTTGTCTTAGTGCGTTTGACTTTATTAGAAAGGGACACACGGTTAAATAATTCACATTCAGCGTGTTAATTTAGACAAGTTAAGTTGAAAACATAGGGATAAAAGCCGATGAGTAATGCGAATTTCTTTTCGCTTCTTTGCAAAGCCCGGTCAGGGAAGTGTCGGTCTATTTAGAGTGAAGGGGGGGCCGTGGTCCGTGAAGGGCGGCGTTTTGCCGCTTCGCCGGGAGCGAGCGGATAATTTTAAAACGGGCAGGAAATCAGTGGAGCGCGTATGTAGGCCGCCTGGACTCCGGCGTCCCTCTGTTTTTATACCTATCGTAAACGTAAAAAGAAGCTCTCGGTCGTATGGGGTTTCCGGGGAAGTGGAGCGCTGAGATTCGGAGCGGAATTGGGTCGCGATAATCTTTCCGAGTTGCGGTCATATACAGGTCGCGCCGAATATTGTGCGCCGACGTACAAAAGTCGAGCAATGATTGTAATTATTGCATGAAAACTATTCAAGACGAGAATTAAGAAAAAGAATCAATGTTATTAATAAAAGGCTGTAAGAAGCAACAGAGTCGTGATATATTCGTCAACTATCCAAATGTATTGAATTCGAGTCGAATAAAGGAGGAGCATGTTTCGGAAGGAGGATTTGCTCGGCGACTTGTTGGGCGACGCGGTCGCAGGAAGCCGCGTAAAGCGAATGTTCGCTGACGCATTCTCATGCCATCGTTTTCGTGATTCACCTCGAGGGAACTTCATGTGGTTTTGCGATTGCTTCGGCCCCGGCGGTCTCGGGTCACGTACGCCAGGATCTTATCATACCGATGAAGCATATTTCCACTGCGCTTTTCCTAAGCGTTAGATACGTATGTATTCATGAAATAGAGCTAATTATAGGATATTTTTCATCGTCTTTCCTCCCTTTGACATATGATGTCAAAGGATTCTGTTCAATTCAGTTCTCTCTGTTCAGGATTCTGTCAAAGTACCGTGTTCTGTAATTCATATTTATTCATATCAGATAATTAACTAACATGAGATTTGTTTTCGCGTTTTGGGGCACATTGGAAGTGTACGGAAATGAGATAATGATAAAACGATTAAATATCGAGTAGGCCGCTAAGCTCGGTATAGCACATTCATAACTCTCAAGAGCTTGGCATACCTGCTGCAGCTGTAAGGTAATGTAACGGTATACGGGATGGTGGGCGTTTCGCTAGAGCGTCCAATTAGTCTATGATGGCGCTGAATTCCGGGATCGCGGTCCTTTCGCTTTCGGTGCGCGTGCGCAACTCAAGGTCGGGCCGTTCAACTCGGATGCGACGGTTGCGGGTGTTGCGACACCGAAATATGTAATTGTAGAGGAGCCGTTTGGCAGCGGCCGCGGCGCAAGTGGGTCGCGGCTTGCGCAACGCTCCGACAGATGGCGCTCGTCTTCCTTGTATGGACGGACGAAACAAAGAACGACTTCGGCTCTGACGAGTGTCAGCGTGATGCTCGGAGTTCATTGAGTGATGAGTACGTGTCATAATCGTTTAACTTCATTTTAGATCGCCGTTGATGTGTTCGGGTAAACGATATGTTACCGGGTACATACGGAAATCGACTATCATATGAGCTAATGATAACATTATAAAATTTTTCTCGTAACGTAATAAATAACAGGGCTACATAAATGAAAGCGCGCAATATTTATAAGCACGGCAAAATATGACCTAAAAGCTGAATCTACAGAAGTGGGCAAACACGAATGAGTCAACATCGAGTGAGAGAACGAGCACGATCGGAAAATAAGAAGTCGGTCGTAAATCTTCAACGATCGCGGTTCGGGGACCACATCAAAGTGGAGAACGGGAAACGCCGTATGTGATGTAAGGCAGGCTCGGTTTGGAAGTTCGCGAATGTCAATAATGACGTTCCGGTCCCCCAGCGGGCGGCGTGGCGAAAATAGTCGCCAACTATTAATATGAGCGCTAGCTGCACTGCCCTTGAAACGGGACGATCACCTCGCGCACACTCCCGCGCACGCGCACGCGCACAGCGGCACGCCGCACTCGGACGCACACACGCGCGCGCCTTATCGCGATGCAGCGCTGCAGAATAGACGCAGCGATTATTTTAATTTCCATTTCGTTCGTGCAAACATATCGCGTAACGTAGGCACGTTGTAATAGGCTTACATGCGTTCGCGTATGCGTCTGTGATAAACGAGAACGCGTTAAGATTAATCAGTTTTCCTCGTTAGATGCGAACAATGATTCGCGTCGATATCGGCCGAACTGGCTAGATCTATCCGTAACCTGTCGCGCGCGGCCCGCGGACATATTCAGGTCAATATAATAAATAGATAACCGAGTGTACGCTCGCTGACCGCAGCACGCTCGGTGTCCGCGAGGGGATATCGCGCAATCGCCGCCCGATCACAGCTGGTGAACGACGTACAGCCCTCTTGGACGAGGAGGCCTTCAGTTCACGATTCCGTGTCCCACCAATATAATTACATTATTCACCAACGAATCGGAATAGCGAAACCGGTTCCGATATTTTACCTTCTTCTATCCCCGTCTTATTGTTCCGAGCGATTTCCCTCCTGAGCGTTTCACAATCTGCGCTACGCAATGCCACGAATCCGTTCGCACATGATTCTCAGTTAAACACTCCAAGTCTGACGCAACGAGCATCACGAATCCTTCCAAAATTACCTCTCGGATTCTTACTCGCTCTCAAAGAATGGTGTTTCGCATCGCCCGCGTCGGCGTTGGCCAATCCGAAGCGGCAGTCAAGGCTCCGACGATCGAGTCTCCGATATGAAACGTGCGATACGCTTTAACGTTCTTTATTGTTTATACGAGGAACATTAGGTCGACTAAGTATGTAACCAGAATTAAATCAGCGGGTAGAGGATGAAGATCTCGTAATTTCCGTAACCGGTCGCCAGTTGTGGAGTGAAATACTGCGATAGGCGACGTGTTCGCGTTATCGGAACGGTAGCGCTGTACGCGTTAACACGGCACACGCTCGAATCGAGTTTCGACTGCCCAATCCGAGTAGGAAGGTCGCGTGCGTTTCGCCAGCGGCTGACAATGGCGCCGCCGGTACCGCGCTCTTTCGCAATACGTTTGCAACACCGAAATTTCGTGTGTGTGTTACGGCAATAGCGGCGGTCGCCGCACGCCCCGCGGCCGCCGATCTGTCATGACGTGTCCTCCGAGCCTCTCCATCGCTTCTCACTTATGCTCACCGATCCCTCCGAGGGTGTTCGATGATAATTTTGACATTCCCACTGACGAATTGTTACATTACAAATTGGAATACTTCTTATTGGAATCTTTCGCATTTACAACGGACTTAATTATGGGCGATACCGATAAAACTTAAGCAGCAAAAAAAACCTAACTAAACATTAAAATCCTCTGTATCGAGCCTATTATTTCGTGTATTAGCGAGCGATAGAACAGCAGTCGAGTAATGCGGTTTTATTTATTTATCACTTCACTTTGTTCACGGATTGAATTGTTCTGACGTAACGGTACTTAACGTTAATTTTATCAGACCACGGTTTAGCCTCAGCGAGTGTATCGTCATGTTGTAACCAGAATTACCCATGTTGTATAAACGGTTTACTGTTACATAGCAACAGTGGGTTTCACGGTTAATCAATGTGCCGTACGTAATATATTATGTATTAGTTTAATTATTGCAGTGTCATTCTTGTCACCGCCCAACATACTCGGTGCTGTTTTAATATTGTGTTTATCTTTGTCCTTTATCCTCGTGTCCACTGTGTTTTCTACTATTTAGTCTGTATGTTTCTGTATCGTAGCTAACTGCAAATGTCTCATCTAGTGCGTCCCATATCTTCATCGTAATGTAAAGTACAGGAAACTGTTTAGTCACGAAATTGTTACGATTGATCAATATACACATGGACGACTGTAGCTTATAACAAATTTTCGTCATCTCGTTGAAGGTATTTTGAGTATTTTAATATACATTTAGTACTAGGATTAACTTGAGTTTTAATGATGCAAAGATGAGATGATATTTGGCTGTATTAATCGATTATGGCGTTTAACGATACATCAATGAAGCGCTGGTCTCGATATAGCTGGTTATGTGTACAATCATGTTCAAAATTACAATGCTCCCGATCCGATAGTAACGTTACAAGTATATGTAGATGTCCAATAGGCATGGGTATGTACGTAACGCGTTTGGTTGAATTTCAAACGTTTGCATTGGAACTATTTAACATAGACAGGACATTCGCTTTTAATTGTGTCCAAGACAAAGAAGTCCGTGGAAGCACGCGTGTCGCGCAGTACCTAGAAGGCATTTTTATATGCAGCACAATCGAAAGTGGTCTGTTCGCATGCAGAGGGCGCGCGGCGCGGCGACGCGGCTCGCATACGACGCGGCCGCGGTGGCCGCCTCAGATTTTTTGCATCTTTATATTAGGATCACTGACCTTGTCCAATGTCAAATAGCTGAGGACGGGCGCGCGTCAACGATGCACTACGCCAGCTCGCCGACTGGTTCGCCCGCTAGGGACGTTACTATCGCCATCTTTTAGGATCCAATTATAATGTCCGTATTTATCCGTCTACAAGCCGAGCGATAAAAACGACGATTTGGAAAATAACTAATCGTTTACTTAAAACAGTTATCGTTGTGAACCTGTCATTGGAAATTATGATTTGTATTTTGAACTTTTCTGTTAGAAAGCTCTCTTTACCGTAACTATATACCTATCGGTTTATTGCTCGCTCTGTTATAAGTATTTGATTTTCATGGAAGTTATTTTATTTCATTCTGCGGTTCGTGCGACGAGTATCTATTGTTATTTATTTTGTCATTGTGACAATCGAATGAAACTCGATTACACGATGCAGTAGTTTTCGTATTATACGCGACACGTAAACGGGTCTAAAGCTATGCTACGATTGTGTTAGCGGGAGTCACGTGTCACGAAGAGACTTTTATAATCGATTACGATTATGTGCTTAGCGATCGTCGATAAGCGGCCGGTAAGATGCGGCGCCGAACGTTCGATCGCTCGCTCGTCATGTTTTTTAAGTAACCTATGACACACCAGCCGGGATTGCGTCGCGTACGTTCAGCCGTCGAAGTGTCGCTGCATCGATCCGAGCCGCGTTCGGTCACCGCCCGTCGGTCGGTCGTCGCTGTCGTCACAAATCAACGAGACAAACAGACACGCGTCAGCGCAGAGACAGCGCGACGTCGCGTCGGCGGGGGCGGGTGCGTCGGTGCAAATCGCCCGAAAATCCGCAACGCATTCCTGTAGCTAATTCGGACTCGCGGAATTGATCGCTTCGTTTATAAAAACGGAACGGCCAGTGCAACGTGTTTTTCCCGCTTTCACGTACAAATTGTAACAAATGCAACGTGAGTTATTAACGTGCGGCTGAATAATTTGTGCGTTTAATGAGCGGATTTAAAATTTGGGAAGCGGGGCCAACTGGCGGGCAGCCAGGGCGCTGTAAACGTGGCACCGGAAGCGGATCCGGGAGCGAGGCGTAGTGATACTGTCGTTAATGATCGAATCTCGCAGACTACGCAACGCTTCAGGAGGTAGTTTCTACCTCTTTATTGTACGTTTAGATAATGCACACGAGCGGAATCGAAACGAACGTGTGCGTTGTGTAGCGCGCTAATTATCGCCATTTGCCTGTAACTTCCACGTTTAAATTTAGAACTCGGGCCGCCTGAATCATCACCCCGTTCCGCTCGATTTGTGAGCTGAGAAAATTTGTTTTGAATTTTATACGGTCACTATTGTACTTCTAAATTGGACGTTATTCTTGAAAATTCGTCCTTTACCAAGTAATAAAGTGGTACCGATGCCGACGGCCTAATGATTAAAGGGATCCCTCTCAATACGACAATGAGGGATGATTCCATTGAGTATACGTGTATGGCATAGTCAAATAAAAGCAATAGCAGCATAGTCGAGTAAAAACAGACAGTATTAGTTGGTCTCATTGAATGTTATACAAACTATCGAGTATCGTTGCGCTTTTAAAACGATAAAGAAGTAATTGTAATAATGAAGTTTCGGTACAATAAGATTGCATCGTAATATCAATATCGTAGGGCCAAAGGGCCGAGTAATATCGGACGCCGTTTCCTCGAATCCGTGGCAGCAGTAAGGTGACCTTCCGGGTGGGGCGTTCACCGCGCGGTCACCTTACGGCCGCCGCCGCGCGCCACACAATGCTATTGTTATGCCACCATCTTTAATTTTATAAGTCTAGCTTTTTACGCGACCTTGTTAATGTCATTACAATGATGACACTAACAAATTACATTATTCAGAAACATCTCCATACATCCGCATTTTAATGAATTAAATTTTAATTATTCTGTAAAAAGTATATAAAAATGTATTCATACGAATCGTGAACTGCTTGTGCAAGCGGCGGCTTTGTTATTAAAATGTAAAAAGGCGCTAATCACGTTGTTTAGCTGGTCGCGCTGGTCATTATCGCGAAGACGCTTTAAAGATTCGTTTGGATTTCCAAATGTTACACACATATATATAATATCACGAGCCTCGCGCTATATATAACTATGGCCGTTTAGACGAGTATCTTGTTTACTACTATTTTGTATCCTAGAGTATGTTATTGTTATATATAAATCACTGTATGTCTGCATATTGCAACATTGGCTTTGGACATGACACATATTGTCCCAATTACGGGAGAATATCATGAATTGTCAATTGCACCCGACGCTCTGCTATCTAACTGCTGGTCTGCTGCTTGCTGCTAAATGCTTTTTTTCATATAGCAAACATAATGAGAGTTGCAGTCTCGAAACTGACAAGACAACAAGCGGATTCTGTGATTGGGAAACCCAATGATTGGTTATTCCAAACACAATCTTCATTCAAGGATGCAACATTAACATATACGATACTAGACGAAGTTCGCCGCGTGGCTCCGATTAGATTATCTGTGAGATTGATGTGCGTAATTTAATGGCCAGTTCGTTGCATCGGTCACGATATAGGTTCGATTCCCGGTTTGAAAATTTTAGATAAATATGTTCTGCGTGTAGTTTGTGAGCTTACTTGTTTATGTGGCAATAGTCACAATATGACTATTAATATGGCTATATTATAAGATATATAGGTACATATTATCTTATGATTCAATTACGTAACAAATATGATCTTCTGCAGCTTTGTTCCGCTTCCATCACCTACATTCAAACGTATCCCGTGAACTCATGAATAAATACACATGTAACAATAGGTACTCACCGCCGGGAGGCCTCGGGTGCGCTGCGGCGTGGTGTTGCAGTGAGGTGGCGATCGGGTGGTGCTGGTAGAAGGGCAGAAAGGGCGCGTGGAAGGGCGCGGGCGGAGGCGGCTGCAGTCGCTGCTTCAAGTCTTCGGCGGAGCCCGCCCCGGACGAGGACGACTCGACATCCGACACCCCGCTGTCCGCCGGAGAGGGCGGCAGGGACCCTACGGCAAAACGACACGTCAATTACTAACAACATATAAGGTTTTACGGTTTCGTGCTGAGGTTGGAGGTGGCGATCCATCTGGAAAGCTTAGGGGGACTGGGCGCGGTCGACACCCAACGGATGATCGTTAGCGGCAAATGGTCACCGGCATTTCCGTACTTCCTTCCCGGTCGTCACCATCAGATGAACCTCGTCGCGAGCATTGAAGACTGCTTAAACATCCTAAGACATCATAAGAGGTGTCTGTCCTTACTCCCTATTTCTTCCAATCTGTCACGATGGAAAAGTCACCCGTGCTCAGCAGTGGGGGTGATAATGACTGCAGTTATAGACGTACTAGCCGCCTGTAGTCGTCCATGGTCTAAATAGGTACGCCTAAATACATTCAATTCATAAAGACATGTATAACGATTTGTGTTACGGCGAGTTCAAGGTTGGCAATGTCGATAATTGTTATGAAGACACATGATTTAGACATAAGACAGAAGCCCTTCATTTAAAAAGAAATGATGTTTATTATACAAAGTTTAAAAAGAATATTTGATTGACATCAGTTGTTGACGACAACGGCCAGGTCGCGGCGGACTGTGTCTAAAATTAAAATTCCATTTCAACAGATCAGTAATCGTTTGGGTGCCTGGATGTTGATGCGTGAACACGTAACGTAACGTGTGTTATTGGAACACAACTTGACTAATAATAACCGGACTCCGCGATAATAGATGAGAAGCAACAATTATGAAACGAATTATTAATAGAAGTAACAAGTGTTGCGCTCGTTCAGACTGCAAAGGGCAATAAAGACGCGTTCACACTGCACCGGCGAAGCTATTGCTTTGAATAATCGCTCATTTGCACGGCAAATAATTTGTGTTGGCGTTATTTATGTATACCGTGTATCAGGGATCCGTTCCTGGTGAATGATATAGCGCGTGAGCTATCGGTCAGTTCCATTAATCGATCAATGTCATCGGATGTTCGGTCACTTTCATAAACTTTCAACTAAAATCTACTCCGCTCGGAACGGTTCCACCAACATCAACCCTTTTACTGTTTCATTAGTGGACACGAGTCTTCTCTCATAACGAGAAGTGAGAAAGAGAAGTAGAGATCATTAAGGAAACCTCTAAGGTGTGTAAGTTATTCATGTAATTTTACTTCACCATTATTGGATTTTAATACCCACATTAAACTCGGTAATTTGTGATGGGAATTGAATCCTAGATCTCCAGAGTGGGAAACTAAAATCTGAATCATAATACTCTCAGTGCCGCTTTCACAGTTTATATCGCTGAGTGAACACGCGGCATTATACGAGTACAGCTACGAACAATGAGAGCATCCGTCACTTCACCAGATACGAGGTAACATGTTGTTTTTAGCGACATCATATTAAATCAAATCCCAGGAACTGTATAACTCGTCTAAGCCACAATAAATTACTATTCTCATTTATTTCTAAGTTTAGTAGATTCCGTTTGTAAACAAAGTCGTATAATCTTTACATTCTTTATGTGCATTGTGTTTATGCAAGGAATAGGTTCAGCCTTTGCGCATGAATTTGTAAAAAAAATATTAATTAAATAAATTAATCGTCGAGGGATACCTGTTGACTCGGAGGACTAGTTAATCTTTATATAAAACAATAAAATTTAGCGTCAACTATTGGCTTGTAACTTTGAGTAAGATAGTTCTATCATTTCAATATCGCACTTGAGACATATATATGTATATATATATATATACATTATTGCGTCAAATTCATATGCTATAGACGTCAATTCAGTATTACTCTAGCTTCGTGTCTGCTGCCAAAGGTGGGAAAGAAAACAGAATACAAAGGAACTTAGTTTGATATTTAGCGACTTATGGTGAACGTACGAGCTCCTTTAATTGTATGTACATTTTATTGTTATCTATCCCGTTAAAGTTGATTGAATAAAAGCATGATAAATTAGTGTGCATCTTCTATTGTGGAATGTAACGGTCGGTCACCGGTTGCATAATAATTTGCATGCCAGCCTGAGAATGCGCGGTGATCCTGCGGTCTCTTAGACGGGCGGTCGGCCGGACAATGCCTCATCTGCCGTTAGAAGAAACGGCCGAATCTCTCCGTGCACTTGCCTCGAACCCGTTTGAGTCTGGGAATTAACGCGAACGGTCAGCGAATGCAATTGTCATGCAAAAATGCACGGCACGTTTTTAATTTACGATTATGCAGATCCTCTGTTTTCGTTTCGAACGCGCCGGGGGTTAGATAGGGGTTGCATTTTTTTGCATCCGAAATGTGATGCCATTTGGATATGTTCGGGTCGTGGTGAATGACCACTTGGTAATTTTTAATGTTAATATACACATATATTATACGCGAGCGGTTTCTCGATGCGTGTTTTCTTGGTTTAAATACGTTTCGTTGACGTTCTGCCCCTAAAGTGAATATTTATAGCGATTCCGATATCACAATTTAAACTTGAATTTCTCGTTAGCAGAGCGAAGTTTACTCGGCTCCATGTAACATTCAATTACAATGTAAAGTTGTAAAGTTGACTTTAACGGCGAAGAAACGATTACGATCCTCGAGCATCAGACGCGGCGATGGAAATGAGGAGTCGCCCGAAACTTTCTCATGTCCGAGGACCTCGATAAAAAGTTTGACGGATAACGGCCGTTCGGCTCTTAAATAATACACGTATAATCGGCGGCACACCGGGACACGAAAGAAAGCTTTTTATTCATACGTTTCCTCGTGCATCGAAACTATGCCGGGGTATTAAGACCGGTGACCATTTGACCGGTACGAGAAGCGCTGTCCACACCCTTTTGTGGCCATTGTCGACCCTTCAATGCGGCACAATGGCTATGGGAACCGGGAAGCGGAGCCGGCCTCGCGGACCCCGGGGCCGGCTTGACCATTTAAATACTCAATGGCATAGTGTTACGTGTATAATCAAGCAAATAGCGCAACGCGTCTCCGAATAATAAACCAACAGTTTAAACCGTTCCTCAAACTGAACTCGTTTTGTACTACTCGTAATCTAATTGAAACGAACCGGGCTCCGGCCTATTCGCTGCGTAATATTTAGATAAAGTTTTATATTTAACAAAACTTTCGCGATCTCAAAATCAAATTGAAACGGCTAGAAACGAATATAAATAATAATTGACACAATTAATTAATACATTTGAAATGAACATTAATTTTTTTCGTGCGACATCAGGTTGTATTTATTCATTGTACAACTGAGTATACGAATGCATGAAATATTTTTTATAGTTTAGTGGCGCGGCGTTGCAGGCTCACCTCCAGACGTTCGAAGGACACAGCGCGGCGATAGGTCACGTGTAGCGAAAAGCGTGATTTTAGTTACGACGGTACGCGGGCTATTGTTCCTCTTGAGAAAAGTTTCCCGAACGTTTTACAAGGGTTTCCATGTCGCGGCGCGGTCGCCGAGCGCGCCGGCCGACGGCGGCCAACGCGGAATCGGGGCGCATCGAGCCAACCCTTCGATCTCTACTACGAAAATAATAATAAATTAACTATAAATAATGATCGCATTCCCTTAGGGTGCCGAATCAGGTCTACCGGTCGGTGCGGAATGCGGTCCCATTAGGACAGCGCGACAATAAGGTACAAAGGTAGCCACCCCGCTCAATCGCACCATCTTTATGGACTGACCGCTGTTCATCGCCTTTGTGCCGAAAGCGGCGTTAGACCATAATCCGTGCGAATGGCGACTTACACATTTTGCATATGAATAATGATACAGTGTGACGCGTATACGAGTCGTTATGTAACTCCAGCGTGCACGTGGAGCCGCGGCGGCCGGCGCGCTGAAGTCCGCTAAATTAACAATTACATAACTGATCACCTATGTATATAACGACAATTACAACTCGTGTACCATATTACTATTTTGTATTACGTCACTTTGCTGGCCGCGATCTGTTATTATTGCTTGATTGGCCTCGTGGTCGAGTGGTTAGAGACCCTGACTGCAAAGTCGGAGGACATGGGTTCGATTCCGACCGACAACATTCGACATACATTTGTGCGATGAGCAAAATTATTTGACCTGTGCCTAGATGTAATAAAAATATCTATATGAGTATTATATCGTATGTATATATGTACGTTTATTAACGGACCGGTTAGCATAACGCAGGCTTTGAACTAATTTGAAATCGGATAGCCGTGTGTGGAATTGTCCTCGGTTATTATAATTATTATTATTATAATTGACATACCATCACGCCACGTTCTTAAAGGGGTAGGCAGATTGCACCGAGTGCCAAATATCTTTAGCCTTACGGACCTCGCGTGCGGCTTTTACATTCATCACTCTCTTCGTAAATGTTGGCGTCGGAGCCTCCAGACTCACCTATCAGTATCTGGCTACTTTAGTCAAGGTAGGATAGTGTTGGTGGTGCTCATTATATTTATATTATTGCGGGCACTTTTCGGAACGTATTTTCTATGTCGATAATCGCATTTGTCTACAATACAAGCACTGACTGGACTGGTAGTATCTTAAACACATATAACTTCACAATTGATAAAATATGACTATTTAATATATTTTATAATTGACAGTCCAAATGTAACATTTTTAACTTGGTACATTTTACTTTCAAGCTATCGATTTATACTCTTGATAACATTTCATTCATCAGTATTACATTGATATCTCTCGAAATGGAATGTTAAAAATATTGGCCACAAAAAATATATAAGGTAATCCTTTCTGTGAATAAGCCGCTAGGTCGAAGTCCGTCTGTGTCCGAATATTTTGATAGCCCTACTGCTCTACGTCACCCGCTCCGGCATTCGCCTCCTTCGAGATGGTAATTCTATTACGATACTGGAATAATTCAATCCGGCCACTAGTAAGGTCGGAGCACTAAATTTACGAACAGCAAATTAGACCGAATTTC
>DWEM01000886.1:0-16372 GCA_018245935.1 Agara belti belti
GAGACGGTTTTGGAGCATACTGTACCGTATCAAGTGGGTTTGGAGGAAATGGAGCTTCAGGACAGACGGAGAAACTCTTGAATCATGTCACTTGACGCTGCTTAAATTTATAAATCACTTGCAGTTTCATTGTTAACGTTTGAATAACATAATATTTACACTAATTGTTTATATAATTGTTTATGGACCATTATAAAAAAATTGGAACGCACCCGCATATTTTAAAAGTAAAAAACTTCCAGGGATTATTTGTTATTTTTATATAAAATCCAACACGATTATGCGACCACCAGCAAGGCGACCTTGCTTCTTAAGTAACTAAAGGTACGTATTTGTACTTAGACATTGTCGGCATCTTGATCTCAAGTTCGAGACCTTTGTCAGGTCATACTAAGTATCTAACTCCATACCTATAATACCTCCAGTACCGACCAATAATATTTCTGTAAATTGATTCAATAAATAATAGATTTGAAATAGTATTCAGGCGCGTAAGATTCTCATTTCTTTTTAAAACGTATGATTTTGAAACGATAAATATAAAGAATAATTCCTTATAATTATATAGAAATGTCTTATTTTTAATAACATGGTAATAAAATCAATATGGTTTTCAAAAGTGTGCAAAAAGTTAAAAGCTCTGTCGAAAAACGTCTCAATTTCAATTTTATAATCTGTACAAACACCGTGTTTCAAGTTCACTTCTTAATAGCGCTATGTTACAACTTGGAATTTATTGCGGTTAATAAATCTGTGCGGTGACCACAACAAAAAGAATACTTTACTGTGGCAAATACAGGAAGTAATTTTATCTCAGATATTAGAACTTCATCTGACAGACAAAATACAAAATAGAAGCAGATATCTCATCACGCCTACGCCGTCTGGCGCATAAAATTTTATTCCATGTAATTATTACAAAATGAGGAAATATTGTAAATTATATTATTGCTCTAAAGGCTAAAGGCTGATATTTTTTAAGATTGTTACAATTCGTTCAACATTTATTAAAATATAAAAATAATATCCAATTGCATTTTGAATGTAAATACTAGTAATTGTTGTATTGTTCTGTGGATTTTAATGACTTTGAAATCTAATTAGATTTCATTGTTATTAATATGAAATTATACATTTGTTTTTATAAGCTCTAGTATGTATTCAACCGTCTTGTTTATCGTGTTGGTGAGTGCTTAAACTATTCATTTAACTGACGGCAACCATAAAATATCTATTAAAATGTTTCTTCCCAATTTTTTGGTTATATAATATCTACTTCCACTATTGTATATATATTATGTAGTTAGATTTTTTTGCTTAAATACAAACAACGAAATATAAGGTGATAATGTCTGTTTTACTGTTTTATATTTAAGGTTAACGTGTAACAAATTGACACGTCTTCAACACTAATAAATGTCGTTTTCTTTACGACGTAAAATACGTTGTTAAATGCCATAAAAACACATGCACCTGAGTTTGTCTGTGTTTGAGTCTTCCGCTATCGTTTTATGATATTGTTTTGGACAAAAAGCAGTTTTAATACTTCAATGACCTATCCACCTAACCGTTTACATATATGGATTTCAAATTTGATGTTTAATTATTACCTGTGTGATAAAATTAAGCTTCAATCGTTTGTGTGGATTCAATAATAGTCTTTTATATTGAATTTCAGTTTTTACTAAATACAATAAATAAAAAGTGATATACCTTTGTATTTGGATTAAAGACAATGTGTTACTATATAGGTAGGTATAGTACCTACAATATATAGTAATTTTTCTTTTTTTAAATAGTTCCATTATTTAACAGCTAGTACTCGTATTAAAGACAAAAAATATTTTAAAAACATCGCTTCAACTAGAGTGTGTCGTGACACATACCTACCGTCGTGACAGTACCTACCTAACTCACCCACTAGCTAAATTAAATTTTCAATTTCAGTGTGTTTTTTTGGTAATGATGTCCTTAAAGAAAACGCGGTTACTGCACACGAGCGTTTTCAAGAACAATGAAACAAAGTGAAAATTACTTGATGTTATAACTCGAAGCGCTAGTAATTAGAAAACTGCAAATATTGTTCTCTACTGAAGGTGGTTTTTTACTCTGAAAATAAAGTAATAAATTTCTCGTAACTTTACGTTCTAATCCAAATACAGCATGCTATTTTATTTGTCCATTATACACAGATACTTAAGTTCGTACACATTTGAAAAAAATATTGTTATGCTACTTATAATTTTAATAATTTTCATCGAAATCTCGAACCAATTTCCGATAATCGTTATCAATTTTGTAATTTTATATTTCTCAGGTAATTGTTTAAGCGGCCGTATACACAAACACATAGTACGCAATTTAACCCGTTCGTCCATCTGTTAACCGTAAATGGACAGTCATTGGGCCTACGCGGCTATCTGAGGTCACACGTAACGAGCTCATTTGGGAGAATTGGTACCACTACTTGTGACAACTTAATTACAGGTTTAGATGGTTATACATATTTTTGTATAAAAATAGCATGTTTATTCACAAAATTGGAATGTTACATTTGTGGGTTTTCCTTTCGATGGTATAAAAAAAATGTCTCAGTACAGTAGAATTCGCTTCTAATCCGTTACTCTTGATAATTTAAATTGGAATGGGTGATGTTTCAGGAGCTTTTTCTATTGCGGGAACGAAATATGCATTATCAACAGAAAATTCTTCTTGATGATTTCTGTAATTTGCTCTTTAAATATCAAAAGGCAGCCATTGATTGCGCGACATCGAGTCTTCAAATAGTTTGGCAATGTCAACATTACATCTTGTAATCGCGGCCTGCCTATTTCTTTGAATTAGAATCCGTCTTGTTGCTTGTCAGTAATGTTTTGTTTTGATTCATATCAATATATCTGTAAATATTTATAGAATATGAATTATCTTTAGGTTATTTGTCAACTTTTTTACAACAATAGAAAAACAGGAGTGATTTTGTGGTCACGGAAAATCCTTATTAACTCCAGTCTTCTTATTTTGACCGCTCATTATTTCCAATGATACGTATTATGTCCGTACTTCTTTAGTGCATTTTATAGGGAGAAGTTATTAACATTAACAGTATCGAAAAAATGTATACGTAATAACTAAATAAAATTGGGAAATGTGTATGTATAGATAATAAAAGTGTTATTTTGAATTGTAGTTTATCAATTCCTAAAATATTTATATTACATAAATAATTGAGTAAAACTGCTTTAAAAGTTTTCTACAACTATATAATATCTATCGTTAAGTTATGCGATACGCAAATATTAATAATGTAATTTTCTAAAATAATTAAGTACATAAAATATTGAAAACGTATATTTCGTAATATACTCTTTACATATTATGTCTTCAACTTCAACAATTTTTTAATAAGTTAAGGTGCAATATTTCGAACGATCGAGACAAATTGTAACAAACATTATATAATATGTAATTTACAATAAATAAGCAAAACAACCGGCGTATGCTTAAAATCAGAAAATACTTCAATTATAAATTATTCTTTAATAATATTAACGAATGAATTGTCCATTAAAGCTAAATTCAACAATAATTACAATACATAATCAACTATAACGTTGTACTAACTTCACTCAGTTCGAATAAATTGTCGCGATTGATCAAAATAGCCGGAACAATAGTACAAAAACAGCATTCTTAATAAACCAATTACTACAGCTATCAAGCAATGTCACAATGACCTACAAGCGGGTCTTTAGTGGCTGATCCGACACGCTACTGTCTCATGGCGGTTCGGTTAAAATATGTGTTTGCACCTTATTGCATTGACCTTCAATAGTTTGGCAAAGTTATTGACTATACCATTACGGCATAGCATATGTGAGCGAGGATGCCAGGCGCGGCCGGCACTCTGCCGCAGAGCGTCGCGCGCGCGCCCGCACCGCACTACCACTCCGTACTAACGCGCTACGTATTTTCAGATCACGACAAAGACTACGCGAAACGACCTCTGAATTTTGATATCGAAGAGGAAACCCGCAAGAAAGAAACTTCCAAGTGGCTCGAAAGTCATTTCGGCAGTGACTCTCGTTCGTCTCACGATTCGATCGCCGAAGAGATTGGACGGCGCCCCGAACCCGGTTTCTTCGTGAAAAACAAGGCGGCCGAAGACGAAGGCTACTACGGTAAGACGTCGTCGTCCGTCCCGCCGCCTCCAGTGTATGCTGATAGGGTGCTGCGCAAGACTAAATCATCGACACCCTCTGATGAACGGGCCGCCCCACCAGCGAACAGAACGGGAGGATATTTTAAAGGCGTCGCAGATTGGTCGCAGCGACGTGCCAGTAAACCGAGAATGCCAGAACCTCGCAGTTCGTCGCCTTCACCTCCCGCCGTTCGATCGCCGTATGCCAGTGATGACAGGTTAAATGGATCGTCACCTAGACATGTTTATGGAAAGCGTGATTCGCCCCAGGGAAGGGCGTCACCTATCGGTCGGCGTCATCCGCCCTCTCGTGACGATTCTGCCTACGTATCATCGTCGACTATGCACAGTCCACCACGTGGCTCGCCATTCCGACCTCTAGAAGCCGATCGTTCCTTCCGTGAGCCGTCCATTGAGGATGACTATCGGCCGGTTGCCCCAGAACGTAAGCGTCACTCGAAGCCGCGTTTATCCGAGGAGCATAGGTACGACAGTGGTTACAGAAGTTCGTCTCGAAACGGGAACTCTGGTCGGTCGCGTGACAGTCGCGATGAGGGCGCGGCGGAACCGCCTCCGGATTACTCGCCGCCCATAGAACGTCGCGGCAGCTCGGATCGCGACAGGACACCGCCGCGCCGTCGCGAGCGAGACGAGCGAAAACAGAACCAGAAGACGCGTTTCGCTGACAACGGGCGACGTCCATCGCCGGCTAGAAAGTCTGTGGGTTCTGCAATTGGTAACTCTATTAGGAAACTGGTCGGAAAGATCAGATCGGCATCGGCCGAGCGCCGGGCTCGCTGGCGCCACTCGCGGACTCCGTCGCCCGAGCATTCGTCGCGCACGTACAAGCAGTACGGGGGAGAGCTGGCGCCCCCCGTCGCGCCGCCGCATCGCTACTATCTCGGCGAAGACCCCTTCGCGCCCAGCATCTACGGACGTGAGCACAAGTATGAAGGCAGTCCTAGACGAGCCGCGCCAGCTGACGCCCGCGACCACCGCGACAGGTATTATAACATTTATATTAAATAATGAATCATGAAAAAACATAACGAGCAATTTATTTGTAACCAGATTTAAAATCTAACAATTACATAAAAGGCTTTACAATACTTTAATATAGTGAACTTAATAGAAACGATACCTACTTATAAAATATCTAAGCCTTAAACAGAATCTTGTCTTACAACAAATCCACACCGCCTCCTACGATAGAACTGGGTATAAAATTTAATTAATGCTTGTTATTTTTGATATTATCATACGCTTACGGCAAAACGAAGCAGAATTTGTGCCTACGATTTAATAAATATTGTCTCGTGAACTGTGTTTGTCAATTGATCGTACATAAAACATCAACTTCCCACTGTATTGTCCTTATTAAGTTACGATGTTAACGTTTATGTGAGTCGTAAATAGCACTTCTTTAAAGCATTAATTATTATTCAATAATGTCTTTTAAAAAAATTGGAATGAAAAAATTTAAATGATTTTCAAATTGCAAATAACAATTATTCTGCTATATTTATTGCTTGTATATAACTGATGAAATTATTGTATTCCGTAATTAAAAAGGACCTTAGATTTTCTTTATGGTTACATTGCTTACAAATCGTGATTGCATTGTCATTGCTCTCATTATTTACATTACCTATGACAGCATATTATAAACAAAGAACAGCACTATACAATATATTAATTACATTTACTATTGAAAAACCAATGAGGAATATTTCTGTGCTGTACCTACGTATTCATATGCTATTTTCATACGCTAAGTGTACATTTAGTGAGAAATGCTGTTAGAATTTAAGTTACATTTTCCCGTAGGTACCAGTGAACATACGGAAGACTAAAATACGTAAGTCAGGTGGAAATGTTTGTGATGTGTAACTAAAGTCACTTACAATTTATAACATTCAATATTCTGTACATTAATCTTATATAATTAATCATTAACTCATTTACGAATCTCCATCATAATAATAATAAATATATACAGCTAATAATTATTGTAATAATAAATAAATCTATTAAAAACAAAAAAATATGTGTCAAATTAATATGTTCGCAATTCAAATTCCAATACTAATAATTTTGTCACGGAAAAAAATATTTTGGTATACGTAAATTATACGTAAATTATTCTAATAAGTGACGAATATCCGTTATTGCTTCGCTTAAAGTAAATAATTGCAACCTGAAGTTGATTCTGAAAATTAACTAAGTAAACTTGAGTTAAACTTTGTTAACTCAAGTTTCTTAGCAAATCAGTTTTGAAACAACATGAAGAGGATTAAATAATAGTTAAGGATACTTGTATTGTATTGGTAATCATGAATTAATTTGTATTCGTAAATTGTCATCGCCCTGTTTTGTGATCTTGTGAGAAGCCTTCTGTTTTGAAAATAGTATTCCGCCGTTAGTGCGTATGTGCGTTTTCTATTGTCACGTATATCCCTTTTCATATGGTAATATCGCATCTTAGTTAAACTACTCAGATCCGAAATTCTACGTATTCTGGCTTTCATAATACCTTGTATGACAATTTTGCAACCGACGTTGACCAACTTCCATACTAATTATATTGTTTTCATCCGTATTCTGAAATCGTAACTATACATAAGCTCGATTAGAAAGTGAATTGGAGAAAACTTGGAAGTCAGAATATGGTTGTTTGATGATTTTGTTATTCATGTAATATTTTAAATACAATGGAAAATTTAGGAACATTTAAAATTACAGAACTCAAAATCGATTCGGTTTTCGTTAAATTTATTTATTTATTTCGTTGAAATTATTTAAATGGCTAATTTCCCATTAACGAAATTAATAAAGATCTTTTTTATTTTCACTTCCATGAAAGTAGAAGAGGCGATAGAAGTTTATCTATAGATCGTAGCCGGGAGACATTTTTAGTCTGCCTACTCCTATAGGAAAAAGGCGTAACTGTATGCATGTGACTTGGTTGACCGTTTTCAGTTAATAAATAGATGGTCGTAAATTTTACATTTAAAATAACGATTGTAAAAATTTTAATTTCTTTCTCCGTAAGCAGTGAAAAAGTAACACTTGTTTTTGCGGTTTATTAATAGTTTATTTACTATTCATTACACGGAAGTAAGTTGACCGTGCCAAAAATATTCATTCATACATCACCGCTAAAGTTTCTCATTAAAAGAATCGAAAAGCCTTTTAAATCAATCAAAACTCGCCAAGTTGCGTCAATCAAGTCGCGTCAGTGCGTTCCGGCATATCTTGCCATTTTAATCTGTCGTCGTCCTGGTCCATGCCTAGTAAGGGTAAAAAGCGGTTTCTCGGCAAAAGAGCCCTTATTTAGCTCGCAAATGTTGACTCAGTCGTGTTTACTCGGTGATACAGCCGCTTTATTGAGAACTATTGGACGATGATAATGACGATCGACTCGTGACTCATTGCGAGAATATGTCACAATAAATAGTAGGTGTAGGCTAGGTGTCGCATGCTGATGTTAATTCGTTTATATTATTGCAGACTATAAAGTAACCAGCTTCCTGATGAGTTTTTTTGACTTCACTATAGTTAGTCTATTGTACAGTTGTAGGTTTTGCTCGTTATGTAATACTTATACGCGTGATATACGTTGTACATATTTCATAGATTCTATTGTAATAGGAATAGAGACAAGCGTTGCGCAGACGACATATAAACAAAGAACCGTCGTTAAACGTGTGGGCAGAGATTCCCCATTGAATCCAATTACGTTCCGTAGCACAAGATTACAAGTTTTTATGATATACGGACAGATAACAATGAATGTACGTGGGCTTCGCCCGGCTAGTGATCATGATATACTAATAATGTTTTAATGGATGTTTTTGTTACGTTTCAGGGGCCAGTTCTCGAATACTCTCGGTCGATTTAGTCATTCGACAAGTCGATTGAATCCAAACAGCGAGGCAGAGGAGGATTACACTCGAAGTGCTCAAACCCTTCCGCGAAAGTTGCATGAGCGTAAAGAAAAAGCCACCGAGAAACCGAGCTCCAGTAAGTACTGGCACCGCCTTACACCGAACAAACGCTCGAGTAGTGCTATAAATATATCTAACGCGCCTACCACACAGACAGAAGGGAAGGTCAACGGGCATCCGCCCGGGCCGGCCAAGCCGGCGCGTACCTACAAGGGTCTCAATAGAAGCAAAAGTTTTGCTATGGGCGCACCCGAACAGGAAACGCATCCACGTTACGTATCAGGAATGAGTCGCAACTATTCCACTATGTATAAATCGAATCCACATTTGAGTCGCCTCGACGAGAATCCGGAACAACTGAAGAGTCCCGGGATTGTATCTATCATCAACCGTAGTCAAAGAGATCTCGCCGACGCCGTGTCTCGTGAAACGGAACGCCGGCGTGACGGGCTATTCGGAGCTCGTTACGGCAAAACACCACCGATAAGCAACGGCCATACAAATGGCTACAGTAAATCGTACGATGAAACCGATAAGAAGAAGATATTCTTAAAAGGCCTCCGCGAACGAGCGCCCGAGTTGTATCAAACGCTGCATGCGGACGACGAGTCGGACGGCAGCAGATTATCGTCTAGATACGGAACTCCATCCCCGCATTACAAAGAGCGGATATCTGAGGAGCGCAAGATACCATTGTATAAAACCGATTCAGTGAATAGGGAGACGAGTCCATTCGTATCACGTTTGGAGACGAGATTAAAATCGCCGGCGAACAGGCGTGGAAGCAATAGCAGCGACAATTATTCCGAAACGTACAGGTACACGACACGTTCAGGCGATCCGGACAGGCCCAGTGTTACTGACACTGTTGAAACTGTGAGCAAGAAGATTGTTCCGTCTAGAGACGGACGTTCGAAAGAGATCATTGAGTCGAGGGAAGTGAATTCAGTGACCAAAAGCCGTGGATATAAAGGTGAGCCTCACGCGGTGAAATATTACGAAAACGGCGTGCGTTCGCCCAACGTAGAGTATGAATCTAAGAATGGAACTGCGCCCGTATACACTGAAAGGAAGAGAAGTAATTACAGAGTTATGGAAAAGATTAGAGATTATTAGTTTCTCTACGTGCTGATGTGAAATATCGATTTGCCATATTTTGATTACATAATTAACTGATCCGAGTCAAGAGCAGACTGAGCTGTTGAATTAGATATAAGTATTTCACAATAACTGCATATGTTAACGATTATTGTTAATTTAATGTAAGTTGCTTTATCATGTAAAAAGTCATATAGCTTTACTAATTTTACTTTGATAACCCGAGAGAGTGATTTAATTCCGTCCATTGGAGATTTAGAAGTTTTATATGTAAAGCTGCTCATATATCGCAGTTACATTTTGTCGAGTCGAGTTTTCATTTCATTTATTTTAACAGTAATTCTGTATATTTACTCGTATATATGTGGGTTGTATATAAGTGTACATTGGTTAGTAAACATGTAATTCTGCTTTTCAAAATAATCCATCTTTCTTTTATTTATTTTTTGTGTTATTTGATATTTACCTACATTTTTAATTTTTACTTTGGATGTTCAGGTTTTGGCCGTACAATCCACATATATCGGTATCTATAAAGAGATTGTGTGAATAATAAAGACAATATTATAGTAACAATGAATATTCAAAAGGTTATGCAAAACAACGATTCATAGAATGATGAATAACAATCTACTTATGTGTTAGGTACTCAACAAAGTACCACTGCGATATGAGTGCACTATATTTCTTAAAGATTTTATAATAAAAACGATCATAATTATTTTTTTGTGAATAGACTTACTATATTGGTAACGTATGAAATATTTTATCATAAAATAATAATAATTGAGTGAAATTAAATACAATGTATTCATATATTAAACGTGTTAATATACACTAAGTATGTGTTTTATTTTTAATTTACAACGATTTAAGGTACGAGGTACTTTATAGAGTTATTGTTGGCAGTGACCTTCTGTTTCAAACTACACTTGTCGTACAAATGAAGATTTGTTTGTACAACTGCGAACGTTATATCAAATATCACTGTCTGGGTGAATTTATTACAAAGAGAATAAATTCATAATAATCACATATTTTGTACAATGTTATGAAATAGCAGTTACAAAGTAAAGAATAGTTATTCTACTTTCCTTTCGATGCAAAGTCTATAAGTTGAAAATAAAGCATAGTAAAAGTTTAAAGTAATTAAGGATATTATAAAAATATATGTTTTTGTAATATAATAATTATTTTTATCAGCTTAAAAATTCATTGATTACGGTATTTGCTCTGAAATTTGGTAGTTTTTAGCGCTATTTCAATTGGTTATTATTTTTTAAATCTTTGATATTAAATTTGTAATAGTAATTTTCTTGTATTTGTAGACAATGACAATGATATTTTTAAACAGTAGTGCTATGTGGACTACAGGCCCTCATCACAACCGATTTTTTATAAAAGCCTTTCATTATACTGTCATCTACAAGAAACTTATCGTACTGTGTTATATGTGGCAGTATTAAATAGTTTACTTGATGTTCTTTAGGTGGCGTTAGTTTTGACTGCACTGTTAGTGAAATTATAACAGTATCACTTTATTTTACTAGATGGCGCGTTTTTATATTTGAACATTAAATATTTATAAAATCTTTATCAAAATTTCACTAAAATTGTTATAAGGAGAAAATATTCGGTTCAGGTAATTAGTTTAAATTAGTTCGAGGAAAAAGCAAGAAAAATAAATTCTGTCTTAACAGCAGGCTTTATGATGTTACTGACTTTATCAATGAATTGTAATTTCTGTAAACAATCTTAAGTCTTTACGTTCCATGCGTCGATCCAGTGCGAATCGGCAGCTATATACTACAGGATAGTAGCCAAATTGGTGCATTTAGACTGAGGTTAAAAAATATATATATTTATAGGTGAGAAATGAAAACCGTTGGATGAATGAAACTTTTCAGGCAAGCGTGCTACATCCTAGACTGCATGTCACTTACCATCAGTTGAGCTAGCAGTCAAAAATACTATTAAATGATAAAATGCATTCTGAAGCACGGAAACGTCCTTGAATTATATGTACAAAGGAACGTGGCGTCAGGATTACGACAACTCTTGTCTTATTTGATCGATTAGTCATATATCATGGGCCAATCGGATCACTTCAAGGAAAGCGATCTGCTTTTGCTTTATCTGTATGAAAATCACTGGCGATTTCAGTGCTTAATAATTTTTGTTGTCAACGTTGTTGACGTAGTAGGAACGATATCAAAATATGTCAAATAGCATCAGGTGGTATTAAGATAATTGATTAAATAAAATAAATTCCAGGTCATATTATGATAGCGAATTATCTAACCGAAATAATGAATACACAGGCCGCTGAAACTGCTAAACCTTGAATCCTAAAAGCACTCCATAGTGATGTGTTTTGATTTCAGAACTGTGATTTTCATATTTATCTTATTGTATACAAAACGTCGCAGTTCATAGATTTACTAATTCAATAACCTTGTCTGTTTATTAGCCTGATTCTCGGTTTACAATGGATATTTCGGGTCTTGAGCGCTTGGGTACTACAAATGACAAAACATTAGCCAAATAATACCTTTTGTTCATCCCGTCCCACCCTTATTCATCATTATTATTCTCCAGAGATTAATAATTACCGATATAGAGACAATGTAAAATAAACAATTTAGCGGAACTTTGAGGGGCCTAATATACTACGCATTACACATAACATTCGTTATTTAAGTGTTTATTACGTAAATAAACTATGTTTGTACACCAGCTCGACTGGGGTTCGGCCGTGTGAGATGGTACTACATTTAATTTAAATATAACTTGTACAAAAAACTAAACGAAATAATAATTAACGCTTGCCTTGAAAGTCAGCCATTGCACGGTCATGCAGAAGCAACACTGATAGTTATAAAATTGTTAGACTTGTAAAAGTAAAGTTGTTCTAATATTCTGTTATGGAATAATAAGTAACAATATTTCACATTATGGAATAAGCAAGACAGTTTTAACCATTTTATTCCTTTATACGAGTTTTCACTTTCGAAAAACCATCGATAAATTTCAATGAAGTAGCTGAACTGAAAGAGAGGAGAACGTACCAATTTATTAAGAAACTAATTGTTTAACAAATACCCATTGTCTCGAACAATGATACGGATTTGTAGCGGCCATTACGCAGCGTTTATAGCTTTCAAAGCCTATTCAAACGTCGACGGCTATATTCATAAATATCTACCTACTGTAGCGTAGCCTGAGCATTTTGTCTAACAGACTCGTACTATTATGGAATAATAAGCATCAATTTGTCTTTAAACAAACAAACACTGTAAATGTTAATAGAACTAAATTGGTAAGAAATACAATACCCGGAATCGTAAGTACATTGATATGACAGTACGACTATTTACAATAATAATAATGATGCACTCGCAAATTGTTTGACTTAGACTTATGATAAGCAATAGAGTTAGTTTTTTTTGGTTACGATAATATTTGCGTTCAGTAATAGAAGTCTATAGGTTGCCGAGATTAACTGATCTTCGCAGTCTACGGAGTTGTATACATAAGATGAGTAAGAGATAAAGCCTTCCTGCCACAGGAAGTTTTCGATAGTCAGCGCAGGAAGATGATATTTTGAATTGAGCGACGATAGAAGGTGGTTTTTTATTATCTGTGATCGCTAATTCAACAAATTTTTATATATCTGAACGTTACTGAGTTTTCTTTGTCAGACTTTACTTTCGTTGCATATAGTTTTAGAACTTATTCACTACTAGCTTTTGCCCGCGACTTCGTCCCTTGCATATATTATTATACATATGTTATTATACATATAAACCTTCCGCTTCAATCACTCTATCTATTAAAAAAAATCGTATCAAAATCCGTTGCGTAGTTTTAAAGATTTAAGCATACATAGGGACATAGGGACAGAGAAAGTGACTTTGTTTTATACTACGTAGTGATAATCATACGTACGTATGTTTCGTTGTTAGATATATTTCTTTTTACTGTAGACTTGAAAATGTAACGAAATAAGTTAAATTGGAAAAAATGGGCATGTAATTGGGTTTCTGATTTCAGAAGACAGGATTTCAAAAGCATTAATAAATCGGCGAGAAGCGCGTGCGTATCGCGACCGCTACAGGACGAACTTGTCACGACAACGAATGGTTGGAACTATATACCTATTATAGGTGTTTGTTTGCTAGGGTTGCTATCAAATAAATTTGAAAATTAAAGCTGAAATAAATTTGAGAATGAAATAACTAAAATAAAATAAACTTTACAAAAACATTTCTTAAAATTATCAACATCATCAATTATCTTACAGTCCCACTATTGGACACGGGTCTCTACTCAGAATGATAACAGTTATGGCCAAACACTACCAGGCTTGCCAGATGCGGATTGGCAAGACTAAAATAACAAAAAAACATTTTGTGCTAAAATATGAAGTGAGAGAAGTATTGCTATCTATAACAATATAATAAACTACTACAACAAAGATATAATAATAAGACCGATTTATAAAAAAGGTACGTTACCCTAAAAAAAAATTAATTTCAATTAGCTGTAACATTTTATATATCATTTGATTATCACAGAGGTAGCGTTAGCTATCTTTCCTGATAGAAGACTAAGAAACGGCGTCAAGTAGCCGAGCAAAGGTAACGTGCATTACGTGTTATATTATAGTAATCTTTATAGAAGAAGAAATTTTTATAGGTATTATTAACCAATCTAAAAGTCTGAATGTCCCTATATCATATTTATGGTTAAACGAATACCCTTACCTAAAAGGTACTGCTAACTGTTTGACCATCGTTATTCATATTTTCTATGTGCGTTGGTTTAGAAATCCGTTTTAATCCATCAGGACAGATTAAATAGTGTAACCAGCTACGTGCGCTCCATCAAACGTGAAACGAGGCAAGATCTCACCTATTACAAAAAAATCATAAGCCTACTAAAATAAATTAATAAAATAGTAGAATTGATAAATAAATTTATCCATAGCCAACAAGCAAAAAAATATATGTACACATTTCTTTAAAATCCAAATTAAAAAAAAAAACAGAAGCCGGAACCATAAACAACTTTCTAATCTATTGCTTGGATGTCTACGCTGTGGAACCAATGAGAGACCGTTCATTTCATTTCATAGGTAATCTTCAGATAAATGGCATCGATGATTACCATGAATAGTAGGTATGGCCGACTTCGCATATATTTTGATTGCTTTTGATGCATGCACATCAACATTACTTAGTCTGGCCTGTAATACAGGAAGTTTACAAGCCCTTTAGATTTACTAAGTGAACTGTAAATGTGTATAAAAGACATTGTGCGCTCATTAGCGGTCTAGTTAGTGAGTCAGGTCAGGCTAGTGAGTGTTTAAGGGGAGTAACATAATAAATTAGCCGCAGGTAGCCTACTCCCATTCCGGCTGAATGAGGATGATAATAATTTTAGTCTATGGTCTATCGCGACATTGTAACATTAGGTATACTTAATCGGGCTTGCTACTCATCTAAAATAAATTAAAAAAACATTACGATACCTCTAAAAAGTACGACAGTCTAAGAAAGTCGTGGAAGTAGCAATTTACAAACATACATTTTACACTTGCTATATTTACATTTTTCCTTACTTAAACAAACATACTACAAGTGGTTTTTAAATATCGTAAGTATCGTTACTTCTCAGGATATCTAACTTGCATATCAAATCTCATACTAAATTAGAGCTTTATGCAGACTCGTGAAGATGGTTGTATGCAGATATTTGATAAACAGATCCATTTATGCGTTTCTGTGGAGCGGCGAGCTGTACCAAGTAATTATATATAACTTACTCGTGTAACTTAGCTATCTTGATCCTCATGACATCTTTTTCAACGTCATTTATGGATATGAGTACTCGTCATTTGTGAAAAAAGATATCCTCGCTAAAAGTTATGATGAAGTGGAAGGGGCGATTATGTGGTACATTATACAATTTATCACTGTAGCTAATTGCCTTATTTTTCAATGCCGATGTACCTACTTTGTGTAAAATGAGTTTAATGAGGTGAAAAATAATAACATTCCTGAAGTATCCGATGAAATATACAAAAGAAAAAAATGTGATGAAAATCAAATAAGTTGTTTTTATTAATTCACTAAATTAAGATGATCTTTACGGCATTTATGAAAAAAAATATGCCCTGCTTCCAAATTTTACAATCGAGGCAATAAATAGTTATTGATCAAAACAATCGTCATTATAAAAACTTGTTTGTATAAAAGTAACTCTATGAAAAGCAATGTCATGCTTAATCACGATTTAAACACATTAAAAAATACATATAGATTAAGAGAGTAGAGTATTATGAAGCGGTATCAAGTATTTTATAATGTGCCATGCACTTAATAACGCAAACATTTAAACAGCGTGACCTTTTTAAATCTGAACGTGTTGGTTATTTCGCGATAAAAAGGCGTGCAGAAAGGACCTTGCTCTTAGTAATGTATGGATATTTTATAAAAGACGCTCGCGATAGCGCTCGCCCTATTTCAGTAGGGAGTAAATAGGTAGATGGTGTTTGTGTAGGTGCTATTTAGCCCTCAAGGTGGTACGGGCCAGTTCGTGACTTACCGCCGCGCCGCGCAATAAGAAATAAAACGCCTACGCGAACGCGGCCGCCTTAAAAATGTTAAAATAAATAAAATGCGCACGTCTCGGCTTATCTTGCGCTTGCGCATAGCGAGGACAGAAAAGGATGCGCGCGCACTGCGCCGTCGCCCGCGCATTTGTATTTCGGTTTCGCTTATCGTAAAATTACTCAGGATTAGTTGCAGTTGCAATTCACACAGATATATTATGTACGCTCACGCGGAGTTATACGGCTTGTATCTAAATATTCCGCATCGCGTAATGCGGCGGGTTTGATATTTGTTATCGTATATTAAGTAAATAAATAATTAATTAAAATTACTTTTATCATTAACAGCTGCATAAATTAAGGTAAATTCCTACTTATGGGCACATCTATTTTGTCAAGGCCTCGATAATACTGAATTTATTTCAAATATCAAATATGACTGCCTCGTTGGTCGAACGGTTGCTAGCGCGACTGCCGATCGGGAGGTCCTGGGTTCAAATCCCGGGTCGGGTA
>DWEM01000887.1:0-16365 GCA_018245935.1 Agara belti belti
CCGCCGGCGCCGGCCCCCGCGCCCGCCCCCGCCACGCCCGCTACCGCCGCCACCGTGAGTCGCACTACACAGTATACATACTGTATATATTTATATATTTGTTCTCTTACCACTTTGGTAATATGACTAATATGTAATACGACCAATATGTAATATGACTAATATGTAATACGACTAATATGTATAATAATATGACTAATATATAATATGAGTAATATGCAATATGACTAATATGTAATATGACTAATATATAATACGACTAATATGTAATATGACTAATATGTGATACGCTCGCACGTTTCAGACCGACAAATCGTCGCCGTCGTCGAACGCAACGCCATCGCCCAAACACTCTCAAGAGAAATCAGCCGCCTCGAGCGGCAGCAGTCAGAGCACTAACGCGACTAAAACTGAAAAAGTGGAAACCAAAGACGTAAGAATAGTTAATCGTTATTATTATTATTATTATTATTATTATTATTATCGTGTATGAATAGAATCATGAATGTGGAAGAAGCACGTCAGGTTTATAACGACAAGAGATATTTGGCAATCGGTGCTTTCTGCCTACCCCAGTAGGGATTAGGTATTAAGATTATTATATAAACAGCCTCGCACCACGCTCGTATCTCGATACTGCGCACGCACTCGTACTCGGTTAATAGAGACTTTAAGTCGTACGGATCGGGCATAACGCATTTTACTTACGTGACGATTTCCAACGTCACCGTCGACGTGCTTCGCTTCAAGAATCTAATCCTCCCGATCGCAACCGCAGGACAGACCGTCGACGGAAGCGGCGCAAGCGAAAACCGCCAGCGGCGCCAGAACGGACACGCAGGAGACGAGGCCGCCGAACAAGCCCGGTGAGAAGACCGAGCAGCAGACGAAGAGCCAGCAGCGCCGCCCGCAGTACAGACAGAAGGTGCAACGGAACGACTTCTACAAGCACCACCAGAGGTACGACCATCGGTTCGTACACAGACACCCCTACTACCTGGCCACCGGGCCCATCAACTAGAATCTCTCGTGATCCGATGATGAATTTTCGTTGTAAGCTCCCATTGTTGACGGATATCGGTTATCTAAAACGTATTGTGTGTATCGGGAGATGGGCATATTGTGACCGTGGATTGTGATTTTGTTGCGAGCGTTAATCGCTATCCCGTGGGAGTGTCGGGATAGAAAGTTGCATGCATATGTTGCTCGATAACCTCCTCTGTCTTCCAGTGAAAGTCTCATTGAAATCGGTTCAACCGTTCCCGAGAGTAGCCTGAACATAGACATGGCACAGAAATTTTAAAAAGTCCGCTTGTGTTTTAGTATCGTGTAAATAAATATAAACCGCTTGAGAGAACGCAGTCATTTTAAAATCGCAGACAGACACTTCAATTTTATATATTAGATATATATAGATATCTATCGAATAACGGCTATTGTACATTCAAGCTATTTGCATAAATAACTTAGTATTATTTGTATTGATTTCATTTTTCTTTAATGCTTTCGTAATGCGTGCGAAATTCTAATAGTCTCTATTGTTTTCGCATTAATGTTTCGCAATAACCTGCTTGCATATATGATATCGATTCACATATGACGATTATGATTCAGATTTCAATATAAGCTCTAAAATTTATAATCCCTCCCTTATAGCCTGCCAGAATTGTTAAAAGAAAACTCCCTCCAATTTTGTAAAGTTAACGATTAATTGTTAGTATTGTAAATTCTAATCGGCTATGTTTCAACGCACTGAAAGTCTGCAATTAAATATATATACATAACATAATATTTAAAAATATAATTTAGTCTATGATCGTTACTCTCTGCCCGTCTCCCCGCGGCCATAGAGAAAGGTACTTTAATGGAATTGACTTCTTTATAACCGAATTTGATATGTAATGAAGTTATTAAGTAATAACTATTGAACTGAAATTAGGAACAACCATAACCATTTTTGACTTTCTTTGTTGTGAATTTCTTAACTTTATTGTCACATAACGACAAATAGATTTGAGTCAAAAATGTAATTAGATTTACACAAATATTTTAATTAATTTATTAAGAAAACTATTCAATGTTTCCAAATGCGGTTCAATCGGGTTATTATTTGTTACTTCAGAGTCCTAATTATTGTGTATTCAGATTTTTTACAACATATAATAACCTTCTTGATGTATTTTTAAAGAAGATTATCTTTGAAATAGCTTTTAACTTGCGATAAGTCTCTTTCATACGCTTTATCTGATGGTATTTTATCAGCTTAGTATTACGCTTGAGTACAAACATAACATAAAAGTTGGATACTTGGTCCTTGAAGCCATATTTTCAGAGTTACTATAATTTCACTAATACTAATACTTCGTTCAGAAACCTTTTATGCATAATGGTAACACAAACACATAATACCATTTCACTTTTTAATAAACTTAGACAATCCTCTTTAAAAATGCATCAGAAACGGGTTAAATTGGAATTGAATATTAAAACTATGTAACTATTTTATGTATTGTGTGTCTTTGAGCTTAAAGACATGTTTGGTTGCTATAATGCCATAAAAATGCTTTATTTTCCTACTTGAATATGTCCCGATTATGGTATTGTCGAGGTTTATGGAATTTTCGAGAGCGTTCCCCTCAACAATGTTCCATTTTCAAAATGAATATGGCAGTCTATTTTTATTCGCGAACCGTTGAAAATTGGCAACATTCATATGTAGCGTAGCGTTTATACCCTATTGTTGTACTTGCAAATTATATACGTCTGAATCTCCGTCATATTTAATATAACAAAGAATCCGCTATAAAATATAATAAAATGGACCTAGAAATAATTTTGTTATACGGCAACATTTGTCTTTAAAAGCACTTACATGAGAGAAAATACTTATTTGTTATTATTATGCATAATTTATTGCATTTGGCACTACAAATATAGTGCATTGATACATTATCGGTTACAAATCCTTCCAGTTTTGACATCGGACATATGTTTCAAAATAAGTTCCACCGAATCCGCTTGCCGTTTCATAAACGAAAAATGTCCTATTATTAAAATGTGATGTAGTGTGATACCTAACTACACGCAATGTTCAAATAACCAGATGAAAGCACTCCGGAATATTCCATGTCGTATTGGAATTGTTCGGAAACTTAGAGGCTCCTTCGATACTTTGTTCCAATTTTTTATTTAGGCAATACAACGGATATTACTAATATGATTAATGTTAAGTTTACTAGTTTTCAAATGTTGTACGTATGTGTGTTTAGTTCGGAGTGCTTTTCAAGTAGCTTTCGTGTTTAGTAAATATCTTGTTAGCGAATAAATAGTTAAGGCGATTTTTATCATGTTTGATAGGAATATAACGTTTATAGATGTGCCGAGCGTATAGTGAAAATATTTTAATAGTCACAAATGTATTTGATGTTGAATCTTGAATCGTTGTATACAATATAACCTTTCTACTTGAACGCTTTATTGGTATATAAAATAGTGAATATATAAAAAAAATATAACAATGTTCGAAGTACGCACAATGTTGCCCGTTTTCAACATTTGACGCACGAAAGTGTTGCCAGAACGAAAAACTATCAGAGACCTCCATACGGTGGTTTGCTTTGAATGAGCTTCAGAGAATCGTCCCCGCGTTAAACGAGTCTCTAATATATATTTATATTGAAAAAATTTAAATTAAATTTAATATTCCATAATATATAAACAACAAATGACCAGACCACAGAGTGGTTAACGAGAATGTTCTTTAAGGCATTTATAATAAAGTTCACATCCGGACGCTCGACACTTTAATATATTCTATAAAGATATATGAATATATTAAAATGTTTTCGGATTTTGACATTGTATGATATTAATTAGTGAGGTCGTTAATACAATGGCAATACGGGCTCAAATTCCCTCAGTTTAGACCGATTTCATGGAATGGTTGAAAGTATTTAAGCAATCAAATGATATGTTCGAACAAACCGCTTTAAAGTTTGCCGCGTTAAAAAATGTTACAACGCATTTTTTTTTCTTTTAAACGCACTAAAACTTATTACACGGAATAATTTTCTAACACGTACATAAATATGATGTAATAAAAAATTTACTGATGTATTATATTTATTTGTATTATTAAATTATTTTTTCTTGTTATTAAATTAAAATTTAAAGTTACATAGACGTCAGCCCGTATTGCCATGTGAAAAAAAACGAACGCTTACTAATGAGGAATTCTAAAAAGGGGTCGTTGCAATCCTTAACAAATTATCATATCAGCACTAAATTATAGTAAAAGGTAATTTAAAAAAAAAAACGATACGTAAGTATAACACTTTTTTTAAAAACTAAGCAAACAACAATGCATTTACAAAACACAATATATAATGATACTTTTTAAATAATAATAATAATAAAATTATAATACGATAATTGTAATGCGTACAAACATGCACAGGTTACGGAGATCAGGTAAAATAATATTATATATATGATGTATGCATACATATAAAATTATTTGGAATTAGTATGTGTCTAGGTTAGTATGTATGCCGTTCAAATCGACCTTGCGTATTTTTTTAATAGCGCTTAGCTGGATTTTTATGAGGTGTGTCTCGGAAGACGTTCGATATTCGAAAATCGAACGTTGTTTCTTGGAAAAGATTCAAATATGGAACGTGTTACAGTGTAGACTAGAAAGTTCCAGATGACTTTGTCAGTCATCAGAGCCGTTATGTCAAATAATATCGTAGGTGTTATTAAATGTTGCTATAAATTTTTTATCGTACTTCCTCGTCGTCGCGCGTCGGTCCAAGATTCGGTGAAATGTACCGAATTTAATATCGATTTGTACCTAATAGCGAGATTGTTCGCTTTGTCCGTCGACCCGAGGTGACGTCGTTCATTTGAATTTCGAAGCGGTGTTTTTTTTTTTCAACAAAGCGTTCACCTCGCGTCCGTCCGTTGTGACGTTTTGTTATTGGCCAGGTATGTAGAGCGACTAATACTTGCCAAATAGTTCTCTCGTCGGTGTGAGCGAGATGGTATGTTTTTTTTTTCGACGGATTGCATATATAATAAGTACGGCTTGTGTACCTGACTAGATATCAGCGAATGAAAACGCGCGCGCCTTGAAAATGTAATACTTACCATTGGCCAGTTTTTGTGTAACATAAATATGCATGAATTTGAGCCACCGAGCATACAATATTACGGCGACTCCACTGCTTTCGCTGTTTCACTATCGAACAGCATTAAAACAGGTTTTATTATTATCGTTGTTATTTTTAATAATGAAATGAAAATTATTAAAAAAAAAAAAAATTTTTTTTGATAAATTTATTTGCAAAAAAAGCTCAGTCGTAATATTTATGCGTAGACTTCTAGTCAAATAGCTGGTATCATTCGAACGCTTTTTAACGGACGAAGCGAAAAGAAAAAAATCGTGTCCGCTCACGCCAAAACTAAACGGAACCTTTAACGAATGTGATGTTTCTACGTTAATTAACTAGTTGATTCTATTTCAATATCATATCGTTTTTCTTGCAAATTATAGAAAAGAAAAAAGTATATAAAATGAAGTTATTAACTATTAGCGTAAGTATTACTACTATATTTATTTAACGGATTGATGGCGTTTTTAACGTAGTTGTATGTGATTTGGGGATTCGCGTTGTTTATCCCTGAAGGTCGTCACTCACTTAACCACTCGCTTATAAACTCCGTACTTATATGCCGCGCGCTCTGCGAATAGGCGTTGCTGCTCGGGTGCCGGGTTTGAAGTGTGCGACGACCCTATTTCGTTTGTTATATAGGGTGTTTGTTTTTTTTAATAGACGGGTTATCGTATAGGGTTATCTGTTTTGGTTTCCATATTTTTTTTTGTAAGTGACACCGTTATGACTTAATAGTGTTGGGTTTGCATAATTTTTGAGCCTTTTTACTTTATTGCCGAACTCTATATTAACAAAAAAAAAAATGTTATATACCTCCTCGTAATATTTGCCGGACATTTCAATATGCACTATATTAGAAAGTGCTACAACGCAATATTTTACATTTGTACAGCTTAATTGAATTAAAAAATCTCACATTCATTGCCAATATGAATTTAGGTAAACATTGCAGATTATTAATAATGTTTTGGGGATTAATGTCACGCCGATACTATTTATAGCATCTGATAAAGACTGATAGAGAAATCAGGAATTGCATTTTATCCAAGAAATCTTGTCCTCGTTCTGCTATTATTTATAATAAATGGCGCGAAATAAATGCTCCAATTGCCACAGAAATAGACGAAAACCGCAATGAAGTGAAGAGGCTGAAACAGTTGTCAAGGATGATATTATGGTCAAATAATAGTCAGCTTCTCGTGAAGTACCTTTAGTTATTCCCACGTTTCAACGTTCCGTCTGTGCGTTGTTTCCTTTCATGTTAATATATTCGAAGGGATTGATTTTATACATAACCGTCGCGCTTAAATACCTATTTAGTAAGCTTTTACTGACGCCTCAAAATATAGGTCTAAATATTTTTTTTTTGCTAAAAGTTTTTTTTCGAACGGTGCACAGAACACAATAGACTGCCGCGCGGAGGCAGCCCGAAACCGAAACTATAGAGTAGTGTTAATATAAAAAAAATCTTCCAAGTTAGTTCACGTTAGTTTTAAGAAGAAGAAAAAAATGTATTTTTTTTGTTTCCTCACACAATAGCCGTGTACATGTACCCTTATGAATATTCTCTTATATTGACATCATATTTTTGAACAATACGACTACTATTTAATATAGATACGAATCATCAACCTGTATTGTTAAAAATGAATTGAAAAAAAAAATATAGGAGATGGCTATATTTTTTTTAGTTTTTATAGCGTATTAGTTAAGTACCTTCACTAATTTTAAAATTTACACGTGCATGCATTTTAACGATCTGCGCGTTGAGGGTGTTGTTTTGTACAAACGGTTATTAATATTATTATTATTATTGGAAAATGTACGAAGTTTCCGATACTCGGTTTTAGTTTTTTTTTTAGTTCGAAGATATTAAGTTTTTTTTTATTTATTATCTATCACTCAAGTGGTAACACTTTGAGCAATAGTGTATTTATTTGTTTTGTTTGAACACGTATTGTCAAATTTGTCTCCAGCCAGCTTAGTACGGGGTTTGGTGATATTGTAATGCTTCACTTATATCGGCGGAATTGCATTTGATGTCTTAATGTTGTTCGTATTTTAAAACCGGACATTTTAAACTAAGTACCCGGGAAACGTCGACCGGCCACTTCGGGCTGTTGCGGTCGGAGAGCTGTCGTTGAACTTTGTCGATGCTGTCGTCGCAAATCATCGGCATTTGCATCGACGATCGATACGATTTTCGTTTCCGATTGCGTTACTTGTGACGAGTACGTAAGCTGTCTCAGTGGGACGTTATAAAATGAACTGTGTATATATTGTTACGTTGCAACCGGACATTTAAAAAAAAAAAAACAAAATATCGTCATTGTCAAAACGCGTTTCGCGTCTCGGCGTCGATTTGACTGAGTGTATCTTGAATTTGGCCTAAAACTACAGCCGAGCTGACTGCAAGCCGATTTAGTGTGATCACCTTCAACCGAGGAGATCAATAAAACTGACATTCTGATTGTCCCTTTTAACTACTACTACTTTTAATTATTACAGCACTAGAGCTTTTCTAAGACGCGGCCGCGACTTGTGGCGCCATCTAGTGGCTCGACCTAACCACCACTCGAGTCAAACAAATGTCATTAGAGCTGTCACATTTAAAATCTAGCAACATTTTTATATAACTTACGAAACGTCAGTTGTAAACTGTTTCGTTTTCTCGCAACGGTATCACAGCGGGGCGGATCGTTGTTGATGTTATTTCGACGTAAAGATAGCTTTAAGTTACGCGTTACCGTCGCGGCTGTTGTAAAAATTGTTTATTTATTTATTATCCCACTGAATATACCGACCCCGTTGTATGCTTACATATTGATGTATTTAAATGAATTATCTAATGTGAAATGTTTAAACTGTTAGTACGATCGGATATTCGGTTCGATTATAGTATGTAGTCACAATTATATATTTATATAATGTATATTTCAAGAGTAATATTATATTTGTAGCACAATAATAAGTAATATAATAGTATTTTTTTTAAAAAAAAGCTATTTAGTTTCATAGCGAATTTTTAGTGGTCTAGTTGTTAATTATCATTTCCTATATTAACGCCCATTATTATTATTATTATTTTTACTATAGCTGTGTTTAGAATTGGGTGTGTACATTTTCCATTGTTTCCAACGTTGCCATATATTTGTAGAATACCTTGACGGAAGCCAATAATGTCTTGCTTAGCGAACTTACTCTTCCGCGCTCGTGCAATCTTTTAAAACGTTTATGAACTCTATCGGTGTGGTTTATTTTGACTTCGCCACTAACGGCGGCGTGGTTCGTGCTACGTGAGATATGTTACTCGATTTTCGAAAATTAATTTAAAGCTCTTCTTAACCGCTGCTCAATAGAGAAGTAACTGAACACAGTCACTCGTATTTCCCGTAGGGGTAGGCAGGCAGAGAATATTTTCACCGGCCACGTTCCGCACTAATTATATTACAGCTTTAAGCTTAAAGCGATTGGCTCAGACTCCGGTTTCCAATACGACGAGTGTAATGTGCATTTGCAGTTTTGAATAAAGATTGCGTTCTGTCAATTCTCCTGTTGATTTGTCAAATCTCATCTAAAGCTCACGATCTCTGATTGATTGCGTGTCGAGAAGCAAATTTGTTATCTTCGTGGAAAGCTTTTCTTTCTATCGTCGTCTGGTTTTGTTTAAGTTGTCGCATTGAATATATTTTACGTAGCACCTCACCCGTCGTTGTTGCGAATTCAAGTTGTTATTTATAATCTGTTGATTTAGTCATTTTTTTTCGATTTTGACACTAAATGAATTTATTTACTTAATATATCACTCTTATTTACATACATATAAATATTATTATTATTATCACAATAACAATCGGCTAACGGTGGCTATGAACTGATGAATGCTTGCTTGAATAGATATATAATACTATTTTTTTAATCTGCGTAGTGAAATGTGTCAATCCGAAGTGCCACGACTACCCTCTTTTACATTAGACCGTTTCGAACGAGGCGTTGCTCAATTTGAATTGTCACGTTGTCGATTCGTTAATCGATGTCGATTGTCGTCGATCGTCGTCGATTATCGTCGATCGTCGTCGGTTATCGTCGATCATCGTCGATTATCGATTGCATTCGAATCGAATAAAAACAAAAGCAATTCACTAAATGTATATAACGTTTTATTGAAATATTTTAACCTGTATAGCAATGACTGTTTGATATTTACCGTTACGCTAAGTGCGCGTTAGCATAGTCATCTGCGTCGATGGTGCAGATGTAAATTTCGAACTGAAATATATTTTTTCACTTTCACACGCTAATAGGGTAATCGAATACAACAAACCGCGCACGCGTTCATTTTGCTAATAGACTTTGACACGTGTAAATAAATAAAAGCATTTCCAAAAAAAAAAAAAAATACGTTAGTTTTTGAAAATTTTTGCCAATGTACACAGATCACTCTTTCTAACTGTATCGTCATTTGTTACAGAGATAAACGCAATAAGCGAGCGTTTCACTTTTGAACCATTTGTAATCCGAATTTGTAAGGAGATTTGTATAAATTATCGATTAAGCTGTTGTAAGACGCTAAATATGCGTGTACATAACGTGTGCCCTTGTTTGTTGAGCGGCTTTAATGTTACGGATGGCTGTGAGTTGGGAGGAACCTTAGAAATAGTCGAAGCAACGCCTTGTCTCGATACGGATGTTAGGCCCGAATTTGTGTTGGCTCAAAAATTCTTCCTTCCGTCCATTCAATTTTGAAAAATTTGCATAGAATAAGCTTCCCTCTCTCTCCCCCCCGCGATGCATTTTTTATATTCTTGTTACTGACAAAGAAGCTCGTGGCAGAGCTGGCCGCGCCACGTTTTTTTTTTAACAAAATATGCATTTTATTTAGTTTTATAAAGTATAAGCCTCTTTTTATATATCATCTACCAAAATTACCTCAATTTTGAACTCTTCGATTTTTTGAAATCTCATTACTGTTCGTTTTCGTTGTTTATTTGCGTCAATGTCACGGAACGTGACGTCGTTTGTTTTCTGTCACGAGTTTTGTGCTTCTCGCGTTCATCGAAACGAAGAAATTTGATGAAGTATGATGATCCTGCAATATTTATTTTTAAAATGTACCTATACCTTGATGACTATTTGTAAATGGTTCTAATGTAAAGTAAGGGAGGAAAAGGTTATTTCTGAACTACTTCTCGACCAACGCTTATAACAGCATATCTTTATAAGAATGTGTGATAAACCCTTATATGTAATAATTATAATGAAAATGTCCCTTGGTCAGTGTACGCGAAAATTGTGCCTGACTAAAATACCAAAACTGTTGCAGTACTTAATTTAAATGCCAATGTTTCGAACGCTTACGATGGCTCTCGTGTCATTGATAATACTAATGTTAAGTGAGTGATGTTCGAGAATTTTCCTAATCGTTGTTAACATGTCGTCCTCCTGATGTGCGTTGCGCGTGCGCTGACCAACTTTATATCGATCTATGAAAAAAAAAAAAGTACTAACTAGTTCACTGTCGAACGTTTTACGAGCTATTTAATTTGTCCTCGAAGTGTTCTACATGCCAAAATTGTTGTTAAGGAAATCGCTGTGAATTTGGTCAGCAGATTATAAAAAAATCGGGTGCCCTGTTGTGAGAGTCGTAATAAAGCATCGAGAGATCTAGACTCGTCCATTAACAACTTCAAGGCAATCGAATCGGTGAAAGGAGTTTAAGGCGTCTTCCTATCATGTGGTCTAAGACCTGACCTGATCCGATTCAGAAGATCCAGGTCTAGAAGGACTGCCATCTACTGCATCTGGCTACTAATAGATGCCTGTGTCTAGGCGTGGATTTCTGAAAACCGATATATTGGAAACATTGTCTAGAAGGGTTACCATCTTAACGAATCTAGATCCAACTGTCAATTAGTGACTGTACGTTAGTTTATTATCATTATTATTCAAATCGATTGTCTTATACATATCTTGCTCATTCATTTGCTCTATACACGTTACCAATAATTGCTCAATTCCGTCTCGTGTAAATGAAAATTTATTACGATTCTCACAACACGGCCTTAACACGTGCAGCATGAAATATTTTATATATATTACCTAAGAGAAATTTATGAACGCTAGATTTGTAGTTAGTGAAAATGCGTGGGTAATTTTCGTATAGTGAATTATCGTTTTAATTTTATTATATATTAGCAAATTTTCTAGAGATTTGATAATATTAGTGAATTTAGATTTCACGGGGGTCGTGCAAGGAGCTATTATATGCCCCCTATTCTTTATGGGGCTAAAATCTCAATGTAATGCTAACGTTGGCAATCGTTCACTGTTTTAATGATTATTTCGCTCCTCAAATCCTGAATGTACAAAATATGTGGACACTGCTAGATGTTTGTTAGGATGCGCTTAGGCGGACGTACCTTTAGCAAGACTGGAAATGGTTCTCTTATAATTTATTAGAGTTGTATCTTTTTAACTTCGAGCGTAGCTATTGTTATGTCGACGAGTAACGTTTGCTTCGAGAAAATTAAGTAACGCTTTAGTTTCGTTAACTTTATAAACTAGGTTCCTTGATGCGGATCACGTTTGATTTCTCTCGGGCGCACTCCGAGAGCTTAGTTAAGAGAACACGGATCAATAATAGAGCTTTATCGAATTTGATAATAATTTACGGTTGGATATTTGTAAAAAAAAATTATAAACAAATAGACGACGGACACGGTGGTAAAGAAATAGATATTCATAACAACACCTCCTTAGATAGTTGTCTCTGCAAGATCGGTGGTATCATAGTTGGTGTTTTTAATCTATTTTAAACGATGGCTAGTTGTTTAGACGGTATCGGTAGGAGTCCGTTGCCCGTTTAGAATGTGTTAGACGATACTGGCGATTTCGGCTCTAAGCTTTTATTATAGTAAGAATCTTATAGTTACATGTTTACGATATAACCGTGCATGGTTAATGAATCCTCGTGTAGAACAAAAGTATATACGTTTAGCATAATAATTGATGTGTCCTTTTAACTCGGTGTGCGGTGTTGGTTAGTTGATCGTCGGTTAATACGATTTCGATGTCTTATGAGCGTTAGTTGTTACGGCCCCGCGTTGGGCGCCACGTTCCCCGTACGGGGCTCCAATATTTCGTATGCACAAATACTCTATTCTAATATAAAAAAAAGTTTTAATCACTGTTTTTTATACTAAGGAAGCTATAGGAATGTTTCTATATGTTGCAAGTGTTAGTATTTATAGTGGAACGAGTTAGGACAATAACGTTGATCGTCCTGCTTTAATGGGAATCTATTGTGATAAGGTAACGTCAGTCGCCGACGGCGCTTGTGGAATCGACAACCGCGGTTATAATAATCTTACTCTAATTAGTTTGTTAAGTTTAACGTCGCTTCTACGAAGTTTTGCCGTAACACTAGACAAGTTTTCTATTGGGTATTTAGTGGATTTAATATATTTTTTCATGCCGTTGTTTAGCGTTCGTATTATAGTGTTTAAACTAATATTTTTGCTACCGCCACTTCGCGTACGAGTTCTGTCCAATTTGTAGGAATGGCATTATGAATTTTCGATATCCGAGGACCAAAATCTGGTTTTTGTTTTTTTGTATATTCAATTGAGTTACGACGGTGAATGGGAAATACAGGATTTATTTTGCCAGTTCCTCTTAATTGTAAGTGAGAATTTCTAAAATATTTTTCTAGTTGTAAGTCTCGATGAATTAAGTTTTTTTTTTACATTCTAGTTACTGTACTAGTACGGTAAGCGAACGTTTGTGTCTTTGAATATCGCCCCGGGAATTGGTACATCACGTCTCGCTTGTCTTGTGCCACGATCCCTTGTGCGATATTAAAAGACTCTATGGATTTTGATCGCCATGGGTGCACAAGTATTAAAAACAAAACTCATGCTACTAACGCACTGGGTTACTTTAGTTTACTGTTTAATTTTTTATTACGCCTGCGAATTTGATATTACGCGTATGACGATTGCTAAGTTTTTTTTTATATATCGTGGTGCTATGCCCCTCTTCACGCCAACAAATGTATTTTTTTACTTTTAAGTTGTAAGTGACAGTGTTGACTAATTGGGTTTTTTTTTTTTTAAATTAAACTGAACGTTTTTTTTGTAATCTCACACACGACACCGGTACAATGAACTTTTCATTTGTTCAATATGTTTGACGTACTTTTTTAAATATTTGTATCTTGCTTACGTGTAACGTTAAATTGTAATCGCTGATTGCTTAATTCAATGAATTCGCTCGGTTCAAACGTATCGTATCTAACTGTGAATGTTGTTTCGTTGCTTTGAAGTTTTTGTTGAATTAAGAAACCAGTCGCGTTCATAATTTGTAAGGTAGACGTTGTTGAATGTCGAATTTGTGTAAGAAATATCAGTAGATAAAAAAAAATATAACTATAAATGTGTAATTACCATAGCTTTCGATGTAACATTCTCGTCTCTGCCTAGCGTTTCGTGTCTACCCGCACGCACTGCCATCCGAAACGTCGGTTACAAGTTCAATGTTTTTTCGTTCTTTTTGTAAACTGCATTATATTTTTAATTTTATACTTGTTTCATTGTTATTATGTTGTTGTTTTAACATCGCTTCGTAGGCAAACGGTTGTTTATATAATGATGTTTTGTGACGAACGGAACGTATCAATTCGCTAGTCCCTACCTCGTTTTGTGAGTGAAAAAAAAATATCCTTTTATCTGTCTGTTGAAGTGGAGCACTTACGTGGTTTTAATGTACTAATTGGATGATACAAATTTAAATGTAACTGTATCTTTAACGAGCTTATTGTAACATAATTCACTATCGATACGACGATTTGTATTGTGATCGGATGATTTTACGCGTCATTGTTTTTTGTAGTATCTTCACGCCCTTTTTTTCCCATTTTAACCCTTTTGTTGTTCGACTATCGGACACGTGACTCTCATCGTTAGGTCCCTTAATACAGTACAATATGCTTAGTTTATTGCACAATAAAATATGTAAAAGCACACTTTAAGTATAGTTAGTTACAGAGCAGCGTTCAATATACGTTACTACAGACAACAAAAACCATAGTTTTTGTTGTCTGTAGGAACGTATATTTTGATAAAAGTTCATGTATCAAGTTCAAAACTCTTAGAGAAATGCAGCTAATGCTATAAAATACACTTATTTTTATACTTTACAATAACGGTTTTAACGTTATATGATTTTTTTTGTTGCTCACTATATTCTGAATCTACTTCTCACCTTCACGTGTCCATCGCAATCAATTTCCATCGCAAAAAACATAATTTAAATACTGATTTCATATTGATATCCCCTATAAACAAAGAGCCCACGTAGATTTATTTTAATCGGTTACATTGCTCGAAATCTGAATTTGCCTTTATAATAAACTATTGTCTTAGCTGTTTGCGCTTGAATTGTTAATTTTGTTGTCCCGACCGCGTCAATTTTCCATTGTCAGTTTCCCTCTAAGCCTTACAATTACTGCTTAAACGATCTACATGGTAATTTTTACTGTTTCAGTTGTGTATCTAAGGTTAATAATGACAACGGTACCTTCATATGAACCCATATGTTTGAAACCGCATAGTCGCGATAAAGAGAATTATTGGGTTTTTCAATCAGTAACTACAGTTTTGCTCTGATACCAATTTAAACAAAAATATAAATTTCAATAGATCGCAACCACAAAGTGAAGGAATAACAAATATTGATTGTATGAAAATATCATTGTTATTAATTTGGCCCATTAATGTCATTCTACCGCAAAACATAGGCATACCCCAAGGTGCAGTTCTGAGCCCGGTCCTTTATATATAAACGTATTACATACATGAAAATAATGACGCGCATAATCGAAAACACTTCACAGTAACGAAAAAAAGGTATTTAAATAACGAATAAAAGAGTTGAAGATATTTCCAAAAAAAAAAGGAATGCCAAGTTCAAGCATTTGGACCAAGGAGTAGTAATGTTTAATTCTATAAGTGTAGTTTGTTCACTCGCTGATAGCTGATGAAAGTTTTAAAGAAATATATTAATATATATATGTTGGTATGCGTGTAAAGGCGATAAATGTAATAGATCAAAATATTTTTAAAGCAGGTTTGTTCGTCACGTGTCTCGCATGTTTATACACGTATCTTTGTGATCGATGTTTTAGATTACGGCCATGTTTTTTAATTCACGACAGACTGATTTTACAGATTTTACATACTAGCGATTTGTAAACTTATCAAGCATACAATAGACGAACGCGTGTTGCAAGATGTAAAAAAGTATTTTTTTTAATAGACACTATTCTATAGAGTACTGTTACTTATTGTTTTGCTCTATGGTATATTATTTCATCTTGATCCTATTGGTAGCTACACACGTTACAAACAACTTGCACAATATTAGACTTGCACAAATGCATAGTGACGTATGTGGAGGAATTTTCGCTCAAATTTCTCTGTACTTGCATGTTTTACAATACTTGCGCAATTATATCATAACGTTTGTGGCTACCAGAAGATTGAATGTGTTTGTTAAAAGGAACAGTCGTATTATTTATCTGAAGTCTAGAATAGATTCGACGCAAAACTAGACTAGAATTGTAATGCACATTTGCTTCGCGATATGTTTATCAATCACTAGTGTGAAATGTCTGTTGGGACAGATTGGCTATGGGTAATGTCGCTCGTCAACTGTGGTGGTGATCAGACCTTGCGCAGTATTAATAAGGGTAGTTATGCGCAAAATGTCTAACGCTTGCGTTGCACAAGCATGTCTTGTTTTTTTAATATCACACACGCCCCGAATACCAGTCCTTTGCGCGTATTTCCTTTTACGAAATAGTGTTGCCCGCTTAAAAATTCTTTTCGTCTGACAATAAAACGACAATGATAAAATTAATCTTGACCGGTTTTTACAATTCTCAAAGCGTATTATTATGTTTATTTTCAACACGCTTATTGCACATAGCTACCCTGAAGTGTTAGTAGCGATTACAGAGGCCGTTAGATGTATTGGTGTTGAATCTAGTTCATTGATTAGTGTACTAGACACACGCCCCGGGATTCCGGTAGTGTCCCTTTTGCAATACAGTTCGGTGTTGTATTGTCTCTCAAAGCCAAGTTGTTTGTCCAAAAGTTGTGATGTGTTTTTTTATACGTAAGGTTGCTAGGAT
>DWEM01000888.1:0-16364 GCA_018245935.1 Agara belti belti
TTAAGTACGCTTATTGTGTCATGAAATATGTCGACATCTGTTTTGGTGCACAACCGATTATATTCTGCACAAATTCGAGGAAGAGGAGAATGTTTCAAAACTTATCAACGTTATAATACTAACGTCTATTCATTGAAATTTTATAAATACTCCACAATAACGCAAGTCATGTTTGTCATATAATTTATCTAAACAGATATCTATTTATGAAGAACAGAAACAAAGTGTGATACTATAGAGGCACAACGAACTGCTCCTTCAATGGTTATGAAGCTAAAAACAGTTCCAAAAACAATATTGAAAACGTAGACACATTACAACGATCGATCAACCGTTTGTCCAACGATGACATAAACCTTCACCATACCATACCTATTTTCTTACGGCGATTAATATTCACGATAGTAACATAATTTCATTAAGCGTTCTATAAATATTACGTTCTCGCGTACAAGTGGAGAGGGGTTGTGTCGGTTTCCCACGGGTAATGGATGGGTTAGTCAGCGTACATCAGCGTACCTGTTACTCTGTACTGCGTGGTATCGGGACATCGCGAAAAGCTTGTCCTGCTCAATGGAGCAAACACACCGACTCGACAACTCGCCTGTTAATTTAAACGGACGCGATCAATAAGCAAAATTATCACCCTCATCAGCGACGTTGAGGCATTACAAGCTTTTAGCGAATATCCTGCACCGAGCGATTTGTCATTTCGCCAACCTGATGGATTTATTATTTGTCGACCTTATTAACGGTGCCTTCACATAATACATAATTTCCTAAATACTTAGTAAGCTCCGTAAAGTTTCACTTCACTATATATTCACAAAAACAGACTGTTCATGCAACGTATTATAGCATATTATGTCAAAGAGTTGATATTATAATTATTATTAATAGGTTGGTACGTTACAATCTTCATTAGGTTGTGAACAACGTAGATATGTATTTTGGATAATAACACTGAAGGTATACTGTGTAGAAAGCTAAGAACGTCGGAAGACTATGGATGGTTGTAAATTACAAAAATCTGTTTTAGATAAGCACATATCTATCTACTATACTATTTAGATGTAACAATGTATACAATCACGATCACGATCCTGAAGGACGCCAGGTAACAATCATCACGTTAAAAGAAAGCACATTACGTTTCGCCAGTCGCTGGCGTTAGAACGCATTCAAATGAAACAAGCGTTAGTAACGATGTTCATTGTCAACGAGTAAAACTACGTTTATTGGAAAACATTTATTTTCGTTTTGTTTCGTTGTTCTTATACCAAAATGTTGTTATTCCGAGCGTCTTACAACCGATTGTAAGAACTCAATTAAAACATACCAGATAACTTGTACCTCGTAGGTATATGCCTGTTGGTACATATTTATAAGAAAATATTTAGACACATCAGCTCATTTTACTTCGATCTTAATCTTAAGGTTCAATTTGATATTAATGGGGAACATACCCGTGTCTGGTATTTATTACATTTAAAATTATGGATTTAGGTACAGCATTAACTCGCTCCTTATCAATGTTAGGGGATACGACAGGTACCTCCATAACTTCGCTAACAACATCATCACCCCAACAAGCGTCACTAATGTTGTTTAAGTCGCAATATTGTATTGGAAGCATACGAAATTAATAATTGCACTTACAGAATAAGAGTTAGTTAGTCATGGTGATATTTTGACCAAATTTGACACCTGCAAGCTGAATAATCCCATTCATGTTATCCGACAACAAATAAGTCATAACTTAGGTATGGTGATCGAATTAATATTTACCAATAAGTTGTATAATAAATTAAACGAAGAAAAAGCATTATAATATTTATTTACTATTATAAATTTTCTGTCGTATATATATATTGTATGTTAGTAATCCTCCGCACTGGGTCAACGTGGTGGAAGTCCAGGCGTCCCGCAGATGCGGGTGCCAATCGTGCCCAAGAGTGGAACGTAGAACGGGTTGAAACCAGGGTGTTTTTAGATATAATATATGTAGGTTTACAGACAATTTTTTTTTGTTAGTAATGACGCTCATACGCATATATCTTATGCTTGTTCTACTAGTAGGTACCTTAACGTTTTTTAAACTTTTTCTTTTAAGTCGTCTTAGCATACTAAATAACGTTTGCTTCTCCGTGAGAGGCATATAATTAATGACCGTTTACTATACAGCGCAGTGTGGCCGTAAATGACACTATTTTCAAAACATAAATTGGTTTTGACGTTTGTCTGAAATATGAGTGAACGAACTTCAGGCCAAAGAGAAGCCATCGTGCTCCACATAAGTACTGTTATAAGTTGAAGGTTATAATCAAATGTTCTCAGCTCTTACGTAAAGACCATAAAACAATAAAATAGGCCCGACGATAGACAAGCATAGTCAGCCAAGTCAATTAACGAGTGATTCATATTCTCGACGTTGCCTCGAACGCATTAATGTACGCCTTTAAATTGAGTAACGTGGAAATTTACAACTTGAGATTACCTGTTTGAATCGGAAATCATCAGCCAATCGTTAGGTGACGTTTATTTCGTGTTTAAATTGATAGTGAGGCTCCTAACGAATCTGTTCCACGGTTGCAGAGAGACAGTGGAAGTTGATGCATTAATGCAATTTATCCATAAAGCTTTTATATCGAATATAATGAATCCAAGTGCATACTTTAAGGCAAGCGCTAGATCATCCAAGTACTCTCCTTGGACGACCAAGCTTAGCTCGGTTTTTTTCAAGTTGTTTAAGATACAATATCAATTTTCACAATAGCCAAAGAAGACATTTTCAGTACGTGTAGTCATACAGGCCTCACTAGTCGCGCGGGCCAGTCTATGGGCGTAACTACGAGTATAGTTACGACGAGTTCCATTTCCAGCAGGCCAACGATAAAAACATTGACGACTTATACTTCTCAACTATATTGCGAGTGGCCTCGTGATCGAGTGGTTAGAGACCCTGACTGCATAACCGGAGGTCGTGGGTTCGATTCCCACCCAGAAAAAAACATTTGTGTGATGAGCACATTTGGTTGTTCTGTGTCTGGTCGAAATAAAAATATCGTTAAAGGTATTATATAGTATGTATATATGTACGTTTATCAGCTGTCCGGTTACCATAACACAGGCATTCAATTGCCTAATGTTGGAATCGGATAGCCGTGGGTGGAATTGTCCCCAGATATTATTATTACTTCACAAAAAAAGTACAGCAGTACTAAAACGCTGCTTGCAATGTTAGACATACTTACAAAACAGATTTCAATATATTCCAAAACTAACATATGTATGGAACAATAAATAATTCATCACGTATTAATGAAAAAATCAGCTTAAGTAGTAGCTATAGATGAGGTTATACAATGCAGGATTGTACCCAAAACTATATATAAAAAACGAACATTTGGTAATTTATTAACACAAATAAAATTTACCAAAGCAATATAAGATATCATTAATAAAAAAAATACTATCAAACCAGAACAATACTTACGCGTATTGAAATTAAGTCAGAAAATAAACCAAGGCTATAGTTTTAATTAGTTTGACCTGATAGATAGATATTCATAATAAATTACAACAGGCACATACTTACCTAATTAATAGGTTTACCATTGAAAATAAACCAAATAGACATGTCTCGTGGGCATGGCTCTGGTACCTATGGTATGTGCATCCGTCCTCCTTATGCTACGGATATTTCAAAAACTGTAAGTCCCACGTGCATGCAATGTGCACTTAGCATCGCAAGTGAAGTTTTGGTTTCTAATTTAAATCTAAAGTAAACAGCCTTTTTTTTCTTTTTAAACATATATAGGATAAAGTTTGTTGGTTTTCATTCCTTGTCCTGTTTACTAATATGTAATATTGATTAAATTCAATTGAAGTTTAATTAAAACAAAAGACGTCGCATTCCGTGTTAAATTTACCAAGGTATTTCTATGTAATACTCGTTCTGTGGCGTTGGCTACTTGCGTGTTGCTTGCTCCTCACCTGTTGGTCACATCTGTTGAGTATTGGCAATCATTAGAAAGTTTTTTAATTAAATGCAAAACAGATAAAACATAACTAACATTATAAAAAAATGTGCATAGATTTTCTAACTGCTTAGATTTCCATTTGTTTATATAATTTTTATAATCTAGCCGAACTAATATGAAGCGACTACAGTAAAATATGATTTCTAAAAGTCTGAGCACACTGAATAACAAAATGATATTTCAAATCGTCGTTCCCTACTTTATTTTACAACAAATATTCTAAAGATCTTGAGCAGGATCTTAAGCATTTGCAAGTACGAGTATATACTTATTTAAGGCATAATAGAACTATTATGCTTTCTGTATGGATTGGGATTATATAATATAGCCTGTTTAATAAAATTAGAAGTGAAAAGAATAACAACCAATCATAATTCAAATACAGCCGTTAACTTAATGACGTTTTAATAAGCGGTCGAAAATTCGGGATTAAGTTATAAATTTTCATGTAATTTGAATAAATTCCGAGAAATAATTTATTTGTATCGACTAGTGAAAGGGCTCTTAAACGAATACTTCTTAGCAAGAATTAAGATGGTGTTTAAGCAAACATTTTGCAGAATCATGGCTTAATAGCATATTAATTCTGGACTGTAATCGACTAAGATCGCTTCATGTAATTTACCATCAGACTGCTCTTACGTAGCATTTATTTTACTTGAATCAGTTGTACCATCACCAGCGAGTACCGAGTAACGAAAAAATACAATAACAATAAATTAGGTTAATATGTAATAAATAACATTTTCTGCGACTAAATAGCCATTCTGACAAACGTCATCTTAACAACATTTAAAGTTCGCATCTAAGCACTGAACTTTGTATTTCTTAATAAATCATTCTTTTTGTGTAAAGATAATTTAATTCATATTGACGGTGCAATAAATTATTAGATACTTCATATTTTCTATGAACAATATTTGACTTCAGCAGTACGGCTACTTTCATTTAATTACGTACAAAGTCATCTGTTTCCTGCCTTCACTTGTAAGCGGTGTCTTCTGGCAATAGTACACCTTCTGATTGCTTAAAAGACAACTGCCATTAAACTAAAATATTACTTTTAGCCTACTTTAATCTCATCTTTCGGATCTCATCAGATCTGAATTGGATTAAGCATTAAGCTTTCTTATGGGAGACATTAAATCGTTTCGGCTTCGTTACGCCGACCGTTCGGATGAATAAAGACGTAATTAAAAGTAACGCTCCCAACTCTCCGTGTACTCTACAGCCAAATAATTTCTCGATAATCGCCCAATAAAGGAAACGCTTACTCTGGTGTAACATACAGTATTAAAATCTTTTATTTATTACGCGTAAACATAGGTTTAAAATTTCAATTTATATTTTAATTTGAAATTATACTTGTTGAATGTGTTACAGAAAACAATATAGGGTAGGTACGGACCAAGCTTATTGAAGTGTGCATGCTTGGTCCAATGACCATGGTGAAAATGTTGGACCACTACCGCTTATTTTGCTGCTAATTAACATCAATGCTTATATTACTGTAACATCATTAGAACGGTGTATTTGCGTTGTGTTATAATAACTATAACTGGAAGCTACGTCAATACTTCTAGTGATATTTGGCAAATGATCGATTACAGTAATTAATGAAGGCAAAAATGTGATTTTTTTACTAGCAGCTTATTGAGGCAAATATTGCTTAAATCGTTACAAGGTTCCTACCTGTAAGGAATGTGAGTAAATTACATAGTTATAAGACTGAAGCAGGCGTTGCTTGTTACACTCACATACCTCACCCTGACTATTTTGAAAAAAGGATTAATATGAGAACATAATAAAAGAAATGTGTAATTTTGAAACTCGTATAAAAGTCAACATTTGTCATATGAATACGTGTAAAGGAATAAGGCACGTTGGGGAGGTGTTCTGCCGAATGCCGACACCATCAAAGCGCCCGCTTGCCTACATCTCAGGGCTCAGATAAGGTTGCCAATTTTACTTCTAGATAAATTATATTTTATTTATGATTTACATTTATTAAAAGGGACAGGCTCCATAAGACTTATTTATTTTGCACCATAAAGACAGGCTATTGTCCGACACAAGTCTAATGTCTGCGAAAGATAAGAAAACGAACCTAGAGATAAATGGTGGAATTCGCGATCATTCAACTTCATACAGCTTTATTATCATAAACAATTCGCATTATATTATATCTAATATAATGCGAAATGTTACATAGATCAGGCGACATTAACCGAAAGAAAAAAGGGAAGGAAAACGTGTTTACTCGCGGGCTTTGTTACGAAAAGCTCAAACTGTTATAAAAATAACAACAAAACTTAGAATACTAGAAATAAAAACCTTTTCATTCGTGCAACCTTTTTATTTTCCAAATCTGGTCACGGGTCTCTTCTCATAGACACAAGGTTGTAAGCCATGGTCTACCACGCTGGCCAAGACCGGATTGGCAGACTTCAAACACCTCAGAAAATATCACATAAATTATGCAGAATATCTAATTGTGGTGTAACAAAAAGTTGCGAAAAGAATGGAATTCAGCCACCGCCTACTGACTAAGCCGTATCGCTGATTTTTTATTTGGTACAAAAATGGCTGATGGATGGATGGATGGATGGATTGATGGATGGATGGATGCATGGATGGATGGCAGTGCGCATGTTTCGTGTGCATACAGACTCGTAGCTAAGGCACTCAAAGCAGTGGGTTCCAGTTGTGATCATTCGATAAATCTTTGAACCTCGACGGAGGCCTTAAAGTAGTTTAAAAATATCTGACGGCACACTGTCCAGTAACTGTCCAAACTAACCCGTAGTTTCACCAATCCGGTCTGGAGCTGGTCTCGCAGTTGAGACAAAGACTCATGCCTAATGGGAGGTAAAACAAAGGGTCCAACTTGTCTTATAATGCGAGCTCTACTGCTTCCTTGCAAAGCGGGTGTAGTGGATGGTACGGCTGGTAAATTTTGTTCGGTGGTCGCAGCCCTATTTTCGCCACACATTCAGCGCTGTGTACAGAACGCTCATCTCTCTTTAATTGATGTCGGTTTTTGAGTGTACCAATAAGCCGCCTGCGCACGTCGTTACCGCACCTCTGTTCGACTGCGATGTATGGAATTTGTATTCAATAATTTAAATACTCGGTTGATGTTTTGAATTCTCAATGCATCATATAAAATATCGTTATCGATATAAATCTAGTTCATTTATATTGCTTATTACAAGATTTTACTCTAAAATTTGACCTGATGTGAAACTGTTGCGACCGACATTCGAAGTGTGTGAACAATAGAGACGGCATATCTTTTTAAACTGATCTAAAATTAGGTGCGTGCAACGTTGATTAGTTAGCAATTTTCTTTCCGGTACTTTTTTCTACAGTGTTCATAGCGTGTAAATTGTAATAATCCCCAATAGATTACCAAATATTGAAATAATCTAGAATATGTTGAAATTGAAATGATTCGGCTATTCGCGGCCGCGTGACCTGTGTCAAATTTATAGTGGCTTCAGAGAGGCTTCAAAATTTCGAAATTCACATTAGCCACTAATTTGTATATCTGCTGATCCGAATTGCGACCGCATAGTCCATGCCCCGTAAGTTGAGAAGTGAAACCTGCGCCCATAGATTAATCGAAGAGCCAGTAAATAAATCCAGATTTATATTTCAGAAATCGATTAAATACTTATTTATAAAACAATTGTTTTCAGGGATTTTATGTTTTATTAATTTTCATTATTAACTTAAATTTCTGTCGATTATTTTATTTTTGTCCTTTCGATTCGCCATTCATATAAATCCGACAATCTCAGTCTCGCCAGCGGATACAGGTGTCCATTGAGAACAATAAGACTCGGCATACGTCAACGCGGAGATTAAGAATAGTTTTAACGACTCAATTTGTATGTCATTGATTCGGTGTATTCGAAGAATATTAAAATGTGTAAAAAGTTTTGTCGATAATTAGTCTCTGATATATGAAAATTAATTATACCTCAACCATTTAATCTTTTAAATTATGTAAATTAATAATCATAATCTCCAAATGTATAAGAATTAAAAACTAAATTACGGAAACGCTAATGAAAATAGCAATTTCAATTTCCAATAATAACAGGGCGTTATTACGTATCGATGGAAGTTACAATTAATGATATAGTAATCTGTGCCATATTTATTATTTCGTGGTCCAAATAACGCCGGACGCAGGTGTAAGCCAAACGCGGATGTTCCACACCCCGTCTCATTTACAAAATGCACGTCGTAAAATATCAAAACTGAAAATTCAACATCGAGCATACACTTATAACAGACTAGTCCTCATAAATTTACTGAGATTTAAGATATTATTAGAAGCAACAAGTAAAATCATGAAGAATTTTAATATCCCAACTATTGTTGCGAAAATAATAGGTAACAGACGAGCAGGCAGCAGTCACAAATTGCCTCTGCAACTCATGAAGACTGGAACCGACCTCCAACAGAAATGTAAGAAAAGGACTGCTAGTATCAATTAGATCAGTAAATAATATATACATAACATCTTTTTTTGAAAATTAGATGATTCTTAGTCAATGTTGCAAAAATCCACAGTTTCTCTGTGACTGGCGCCTGATGATTTGCTATTCCCTTCAGTTAAAGAAATGTAAATATGCCAATTAAATACAACAATCAATATTGCACAGTTCGGTACATATTAAATAATTAAATAATAAGTACATATTAAACTGTCATTCCTCTACGATTTATTATTATTCTTATTATTCTTATAGAAACAAGTGACGCTGTTTCGAAGGGGTAAAATAACAGTGCCGAAGAGTCATTATGGTTAATCTGATTATAGTAAAGTGATTTTATATTAAAAAGAAATCTGAGGTGCCCGTTCTTCACAAAAAGCGTCTCCAACAGCAAAAAATGTGGAAGACGGTTTAATCCGAAACTAATAGCAACAATTTATTTGGGACTATATTCATTTTTGAATTCCACCGACGCGACTTCAAGGCAGGATCTAGGGTGGTATACAAACTATAAGCATATAATACGCAACACTACTACGAGAAATGCAGCCAAATAAATTTGCAACGATTTGTATTGTCTTCTTTGTTGGTATTGACGAAAATGTTTTAACGTGATAGCTAACTGAGTTTGAAATGTGAACATTGGTAATCATAAAAGACGTGCATTAAAACCAGCCATAGTTCTCTAGAGGTTAGCTGGTCTCGGACGCCTAATTGCTTAAAAACGACCAGAGCATCCATTGTAATCTATAAAAACACATACTTGTAAGTTTGGACGAGTTGAACTCGGCCGTGGTTCATTATTTTGATAAATTCGTAAGTCGATAAATTTAGATAAAGTCAAAAGCAATTTTTTGGAAAAGATAAACGCTTTAAAGTTCAAGGTGTTCAAATTATGTATTAATTCAAGTTTTTAATTTCCAAGAAACAACCGCTTTTCGCATTAATTTATATGTGACGTTAAATAATGTTATTTAAATACAAAATGACACAATCTTTTAAATGTTTACATGGATAGGATAAGTTATAAACTTTTAAATTATATAAAACAGTAAATATTTAATGAGAATAATAGATAATTATATCTTCCTACCGTCCTAATACTCTAGTTGGACTATATGATGTAATTTTTGTTAAGTTTACACATGTATATTATCTATCTTGTGTATTATAAACAACAAATGTTTCATATACTTTCACTGCATATTGCAGATATATACATATATACATATTGCAGATTCATCACCTGATTGAAAGAAGTTATGTCCGTAACGATAAGGTAGAGTAAACAAAACCTCTAACGCCTCAATTTATAACAATAGAATGTTTACTATTTTACCAGGATCATCGGAATGATGACTTTAAACCCATCAAAAACTCCCCTTAAATTCCCTTTTTGTAATTTATCTATTCCAAACCCCAAAGGCCCTGCATATTCCAACTAGATCATCTAACACTATGAATAAGTAGGAACATTACAATTGATTTTAAAATCCTATTACAATAATGAGGGTTATAGCCGTGAGCAGTTGGGTGTTTAAGATACTTCTTGACCGCCCCTTGAGTAAACAAGCCACTAATGACGAATAGATGAGTCGGATTGTGAAACAAATCGAGCCAGGTTTCTCACTAGCGGTCTTTCCCATCAATCACTGCACGAAATGTTTAGTAGGTAACTTTTTATCGCAGATGTGCCTTACTATATTCTATACCACTTTTTAGGGGTGGGTATTCAAAATAATGTTAGTCTCAATTGAGTAAATCACTAAAATAGCAGTAACATTTATATAGAAAGTAGGTATCGAAATATCTAAATAGATTTATTATATTCATGAAAATATTCATTAAAATGAAGAATAATATGACATTTCAATTACAATTCAGTGTAAAGGAAAAACGTTATTCCAGAATCGTTTTTTTCTATCGTTGCTATATGATTGTACAATGTAGTGTGCAATTATTTTTTCTTCAAATTATTTTATTGATAGATATTAAACAAAATAAAATCGATGAACGAGCTCACAAAGTAACATAGGCTACTCGATTTTAAGAATATTGATAAGAACTGTACATAAAACCGTACATTATACACATTCAAGTTATGTATTAAAAAGCAAAATTAGCGATCACGTGATAGGAACTCCTGTTTAATTACAAAGTAATGAAAACTTCTGCTCAGCGTTAATTGATCGAGTTATAAATGTATTAACGAGTAACAGGTTTCCGGTCAATACGTTGTAAAGTGAGATGTATGAGTATCTGTCTCAACGAATACGAATGCGAGAATAAATCCGGTCCTCTCTAAACAACATTAACTGTCACGTAGCGCGTAGCACTGAATATGTTTTCTATGTGTCAAGCTAATACTACTATTCCAAAGTTCCACTGTTGCCAAACTATTCTAACGAAAGCTTAAACTGTGCTAGAATTTTATGAAAACAATTTTTTCATCAGTCAAATTTCGTAATTGGAAGTACTGTATTTTCAGTAAGCTTGTTAAAACCTAACTTTGATCTCAAGATGTCTATTAGATAAACAATTAATTCCTTTAAGTGCCACAACCTTTTTCCGACTCTTCATTCATTGTTCCTCTGCTGGACACAGGTCTCCTCTCATAGCGAAAGGGTTTTAGGACTTAGTCGCCACTTACACAAGAGTAACCTAATTCTAATCAATCTGCCTAATGTAGCGCCAGTGTTTTGAGCAACAGAGTTGTAAGAGACATACATACCTATAAAGCAATTAACACTCGAAGGATTCGCACGAATGTCGTCAAACAACCGTCGAATATTGTCTTTAGTCCCAACGATTAAGTTATCGTGATACGGCGTGTAATTATACACTGTGCTTATAGGAATTATTGTAATAACACGTTTCAGCAGAAAAAATAATTGTAAATGTACCTCAGTGTACATACGTTTACCCTTAACTAGGGTCGGCTTATAGTAACATAATTGACTTGTTTGGCGCGTGTTATTGTATAATTTGCATTTCATTACAAATGTTTCGAGGATTGTTGAGACAAAAATGATTCTTACAAAACGGCATTTGGTTTTATTTTTTAAGGAAATCTATAAAAGTACTTATTTTACAAAAATTACACTCCGTATCATGTCTCCTAGGTTCTTCGCCAAAAGTTGCTTCAACACTCACCATTCGTTTTTAAACTACTGCTTCTTTCCTGTTAGATGTTTTTGGGGCCGCAGTTTTTTCGTAAAAAAATGATTTAGTTGGACTCCCGCTATTTTTGTTTACGAAGTGATCGCCGAACACAAAGAAGGAAGATCGATATCGTTTCACATAAATGCGTTCGGCATGATGCGAGAATTTTGACACCAAACACATACGATAACATCTTAAAACATCTAATGTTTTAAACAAACTCTTTTATGTGCGTTAACTTAATTTTGTGGGAACAAAAGGTATATATTAGCGCTGGTTTGTTTTACTATAGAGTGAATATGATTTAAAAAAATACTTAATGGGATTTCGCCTAAGATCTTAATGTAGTTTCAAGATGTGATCGCATCATTTATGGTTACAGATGATGTCAGTTCAAAGTTGATAAAATACAAGCGATTAAAATTAAACTTAACGTAACAAATTAACGATGCGTGTTTATTTCTGTATTATCGTACGTTATGCTAATGTTTGATAAACGGTGGACTAAAAACGTATGGGCAATACCATGGCACAGGTGTTTTCGTCAATCACACAGAGGCCTCTCCCAGTAATAAACATGATAATATGTATCTAATTGCTTATTGAAACGACAATTTATACAAACAATATAACTTTTACATTTTTGAGATGCATTGAATTAGTATGCGTTAACTATTGCTACGGTACCTAATTATTTAAGAAAATCAAATTTTTGTAACTATAGTCATTATATTATGAGTAAAATGCATGTGTATGTATTTTACTCATATTATAATGACTATAGTGAGATTATAACATTTCTTACACAACTTTAGTGATACGTAATGTGAAAAATAGTTCACGCGTATAAAAAAATCATATGATTGAATCTGTGGAACAAACTATAACATTAATTAATAATTTAGTCGTATGGGTTCAACTTCCTGTAGTATGCCTACATTTAGTAGATATGATATAATCATTCTCTATGAAATTTATTGCGCAGCATTTAATAACTATAGCCTACTTTTGTTTTGTATATAAATTCTACGAATATCTATCTATATCACGTGTAGAAGATATGTTTTCCTAAATATGGTTTGCGCAGCCTTCGGCAAGGAATATAACATGTAGGAATACCAACTTACTTAAAACTCTCTATAGAAATAATGTTCTAATGTAGTCGATTACGACGAAGTAATAACTAGTCTCATCAACTCCTTAATCGTTACCCTGTGGCATACTTGTTTCTTACTTTTACTCTTGTTTCTTGTTAATGAAGCGAGTTAAGTCCATGCCGTTGTAGCCAAATGCGAATTGACAGATTGGACAAGCGTCTGGAAACGTTACTACTAATTTGAGAAAAACTCTTAGGTACAGAATATTTTCACAATGTTTTTCATTCTTCGTTGTAGCTTGTCATATTGTATTTTATAAAAGCACACAGTTGTGTGACATGCGAGTGGTAACCTGTAATAACCTGGGAGTGCTGAGGAGAATTATAAGTACTTAGCCCGAAAACATTTGCGTTCATCCAGTATTATTACTTTGCCTCAGTAACAAAATTTAAGGGTCATACTTGTGGTAAAAATATAGTAATTTACATGGATCCGAAGTTAGTCAATTAGTAATAATGACAAAAATAATGTTCAATATGTATTTAATCGATTTAATAGTAGTGCAAGTGTCCAGTAGGTACTCACCCACAGACCCGCTGCCCGTATTCCATGTGCATGTAAAAAATAGAACCTGGCTAATGTTAGTATCTAGTCGTAAAAGGAGATTAGAAAAGGTGTAGAGTTTCTTATTTATCATCCAAAGTGTGTTATTTAACTTTTTTTCATCATTTAATATATCACAAGTAAATGACAAATGAAATAATGTTAACCTTGTTTCCCAATATTTGTATAAAAGGTATATGATTTTGTATTATGAGACATAAAATGAAAGTATTATAATTTGATTTCTGGAAATGGCGCTTTGATAAAGTTTTTTTACTTAGGGACTTATGCTTGTCTTTAACTGAATACTTCATGAAAACTAGATGACAATAAATGACAAAACCTATTTTGCCTGCACACTATTTCAGATGTTCGTCATACTTATCGAAATAAATACAAGTAGTCTCTATTAGATTCAAAATCATAGATGTTAGAAACGCGGAGTGAACATTAGCGGTCAGTGTGGTTTGACGTATGCAAAACCAAACCAGTCTGTTGCAGCTGACGCTTAGACGATTATTAGCTGATGCGCCATCTCCATGCAAATTGTTTCTTTTGCCCGCACTTCGTATGGCATTAGGATGAAACACATACACACAAAATGTAATACACACACAATTTAATTCCCATCTTTTTTTAATAGTAAAAACTTAATATTTTTAACGGTTTGTTATCTATCCTTTCTTTTATTTAGTGCTATTGTCGACTGCAAAATATAAGAGTAGTGAAATCGTGTTTCGTACGTGTAAATATGCTCATATTGTTCATCTGTTTAGATGCATTAAGTTTATAGTTTCTTGTCAGCCACTATTGTGTCTAAATACATCAACAATCATTATCTCCATATAACAAGGCGATGTCTTTTTTCTGTGACACATTTCAATGTCTAGGTATGACATAACTTCAGAACAGGACCGCCTGTAACAAGCGTATCCAGTAAAGGAGATGCACCTGCTAAAACCAATACTTACGGGGCTTGGTTAATTGTCTCGGATGCTAGTTTACATAAGTACTTATCTTACATGTTAAGAAACAGCAATTAAATTGTTCTTGTCCGCAGGCTTAATAACATGATGGAATCGCTAATATTGAAAACTCCCATAACATAATTCAAAAGATTTCTAGAAAAATATTGAATTAATCTGAAATCTTCCTTGCACTGTGGCATGATTTAGAAACTGGAGAGACAGAATGAATAATCTTTAAAAAACATCATCTTAATTGAACTGACTTAGGTCAATGTATAACATTCCAGCGTAAACTTAATGAAATAACGACAAACTAGACTATAAATTATTCAAATAATTTTAACACGACGTTAAAATTGTTAATTACAGTTGTACGATAATTAAAACCGTGTATAATGGATCGCAGGGGCGTCCTTAGCGAAGGCCGCGTGGCGCACGAGTGAGTGACCCGTGAGACCTGTCAACTGGTACGCGCCGCGTGCTGCATCGCCGCGCCGCGCCCGCCGCCATGCGCCATGCTCATTATCACGACCAATACGGCGCCCCGCCATCATAATTATGTTTTTTAATGTATGAATTGCTTGCAAACCCACTTCGTTAATGTGGTATCTATATTGAAACTTTCAGGCGCTACAAATGTGCGATGACCTTGATCGAAATGCAAGTGTTAATTCTCGCCGGGCACAGCATAGACGCGCCACAGCACGAGTTATCCTTCCACGGCCTTTTTCGGTATGATGACTACTGGTATTCATTGTTTTGTTTAAATAAACATTCCAGAGTGGCCGCCGAATTCCTGTTCCTTATATCGCAAAGACAACATTTACTAGTAGCTACTAGTTATTCGTTTATCAATAAACTAGTTTACAGTTTATCTTATACACATCATTTAAACAATACTCGGCATATTACTATCAGTGTATGTTGCAACAGGTCCATAAACAAAATCAACTTATTAAATTTCCACAGCAGGCATTTATTGTTTCATTCTTTTCAATATTGTATTTTTGACAGTTTCATAGTTAAAAAAGAACGTCACAGAAAATAAATGGCGAACTTAATTTACATGTTTCGAAATAATGTTTCGCCAATATTTTGATTGGTCGTCGAACTCATCAATGGAAGAGATCAAAGGCAGCCGACCGACGTGGGATTGCGTATCGATCCTGGAATCTTTGTCATTCGCGCTCGAGTTGACTCGGCGCGACGTCGTCGTAACACAAGCGCCGCCGCTGTTGGCAATTAATGTAACCAAAGATCATCAATAAACATCTTTATCACTTCATCGCCTCTGACACCGGGAGTACTTAAATATCTAGGGACCAGTGCGTTATAAGTTTTGAATATTCAGTCACGCACGGCTTTCAACGTGCCGGAGCAGATCGCACGAGTAATCGGACATTTCGCGTTTTTTGTTTTATATTAATTTGCCTCCGATCGCGGAGTGTCTTGAGACTAAACTTATATTTATTTATAGCAACTTAAACAGCAAAATATTAATCATTGAGATGATGTAAATCAAAACAGTAGAGAACGCGAGCAATAATCCTGTGCATTAGACTCTTGATGCCAGTCACGGTTAACGCGGTTAAATGCTATGCTGTTCTAATGACCGAGTGCTGTATATTAAAGCTCGCTTGACCAATTATGACCATTTAAACGAATGGTCGAGGCGTATGACGATCCGGCCGGTTTAGCCGTCATACCATCTACGGTAATCCGAAGTTGGATCGATGCGCCAGCTGTTTGATATTGTTTTGTAGTAATCTAGACGCTACATAGATAGAATCTTTTATCCGAATGCAACAAGACGCAAAAATCTAACAATACCATCGCCATATTATTGGATTCACGACATTGCGTAAATTAATACTATTATTGGATAATCGCTACGTATTTATATTAAATTTATCTTTCTGTTATTACTGTAATTAATGACGTGACTAAGGCGAAATTCCGATCCAGATGTAGGTATTGCTTTGT
>DWEM01000889.1:0-16363 GCA_018245935.1 Agara belti belti
TATCTGTGACTCTATTATGGGGATGACCCTTTAGTACAGATGAAGTTAAGTCACTGTTTTCCTTATGGTGGTCAGTTTCAATTCTTGATTGGTATGACAAGTAAATGAACCGATGAATATAGAAGAGAGCTGGATCCAGGATCTAGTGTTTGTTGCCTGCTTATCTGCGGCTCTGACAGTGTACTGAGCCATACCCGGTGCCTGGATACATGCTTTGTTCGTATAATGAATATTTGTTTTGATTGTTACAGCACTGGCAGCCACCGTTCGCGGTGGACGTGGATCGACTCCGTTTCACGCCTCGGATACAACGGCTCAACGAGTTAGAGGTGAGAGGAGTTGCACGGCCAATATGTGCAGCGAACACCATTATTAGGCATCGGCGATGTTAACTTTCATTGTACTTTTAGAGCTGTTATGCTATCATCGTTCACTCTGGGCAATTTTTCTTTATTTTGATATTGATATTTCTGATCCTTAGTGATAAATATATGGAAATGTTTGTGCAAAATAAAAATTATATTACAAATATGCAATATCGGATAGACTGGCGCTTTGACATTGATTTTTAATATTGAAGGTAAACGTATGTTAATTTTAATCTAGCACATAACTAAAATAAATTTAAGTATCATACATTTGTTCGCCGTAAACGGTTCAAGTGACCTTATTTGTAGAAAAAAACATTTGGTCTTCACATATGCTCTTGTTCTAGACGAGGTTGGTCACGGCTACGTCTAGATCTGAGAGCCGAGTTGCATTACCTGGTCTTGTTAGTTCTGCGTGCTTCTATTCCGATAGATTTAAAACTAAAATCAGCGATAGCCTAGTGTTTTGAATTGCTGTCTCCCACTCCAATGGTCTGGCTTCAAATCCTGGCAGGCACATTTAACTTAACAAAGGTACGAGCGTTTTATAACGAAATAATAAAATGACACTCGCTATAACGGTGAAGGAAAACATCGTGACGAAACATGTACGCGCTAGAGCCCGTTATTGAAGTAAGTAATAATGTTTTCTGAGGGGTGTGAAGTCGGAAAGTCAACAATAGCCTAGAACCCCCTCACTATGAGAGGAGATTCCTGTCCAGTAGTGGAACGATACAAAGAAGGTCGAAAAAAATCAAAAAGCTCCCGTAACAAGTGCAGTTGTGGTCCTTCTGTTGTTACAGTTTGGCCGAGGTGTCACCTGTTTTCAGTAACCTCGAGGAGACAGGGAAATGTGATCGCAAAACCGCTCGTCTCCAACTAAAAACCTTGAAAGATTTCTCCGAACCAAAATCTAATTCAACTTAAAATAAAACCAGCGGCTTTCCAAAAACGTTACGATTTTTATTTTTTACGCTGCAAAAACGTTATTAATAATGGCGTGGAACGCAGTGTTTTTTTTGCCGTTATCAGCGCGGCGCGTGGCCGGGTGCAAAAAGAAAATGTATTATAAAGTACTTAAACAATATGAGATCGCATTACAAGGAGGCAAAAAAGTCACGCCGCGTCGCAGATACGAGTAGGTACAATGCGTGTTGTTGTAGCGCTCCTCCGCGTAACGAGACTTTTTACCAAAATTGCAGCTCCGAGACCTTTATGTGCAGAGAGTAGGTAGTGATAAAACGACTCGTAAGCTGTGCAGGTTCCTTTACGATGTTTTCCTTCATCGTTACAGCGAGTGATATTTAATTTTAAATTAATAAATGCACGGAACTTCGTCTAGAGCTCCGTGGCAGGATTTGAACCCGAACCACCGGAGTGAGAGGCTGATATCTGCACCGCCTATGTTGCTGGCTTTGATATAATATGATATTATTTTAAAAACGAATATGTAAAGTAAGGAGGGTTTAAGGCAAGGCAAAGAACTTCCCCACCGTGGGCCGGTGTCGTATGGATTCACGACAAATATTCTCACAATATATAGTTTGTGCGGATGTTTTTCATCGTAGAAAAGTAAACAGTTAGAAAAACAGTTAGGACCGTTACTGACGTGGACGGCGGGTTGCCGTTGATTTGAAACGTTTTCAGCTTTGTGCGGATTTTTTCGAGGTCGCGATGAACGTTATAGGAAACAGCACAAAATACAATTGTAACTTAACTAACGATGCGGACAGTCCTATTCGTGCAGTTCTATTGTCAATAAACACTAGGCAAATAGTATTTTTGGTATCGCTCAATATTTACCAACGTGATTGATACTGACGTTCATATTCCTACAGTCCTATTTGATGTCAATTTTAGATAACACATCGAAATTAAAATGATTATCTATTTTTATGTAAAAGAGGCTCGCGTTTGGGTCTTAACCGAGTAGGATCTTAGGTTGCGTTACAAAAAGTAGTGATATATAAAATTTTAATGTCCATTAATGTTATTATCGTAGAAGAGTCCTATTGGAACGTCTCGAGCTCTAATGGATCCGTTCGATAGTTGGAATCCTTTTATCGGAACGGCACGCTGTTCTACAATCCTAAATTTGAAAATTATTTAACTTTGAAAATCACCATTTCTCCATGTTACCGACAATAATATAAACATTCTTTTGTCACGTTCTCGCCAGGCTATCACCCGAGTGAAGCTCAATTTCCTGGACCAGATCATCAAGTTTTGGGAGCTGCAGGGTTCCATGCTCAAGATACCGACCGTCGAACGCAAGCCGCTCGATCTGTACGCATTGCATAAGATCGTCAAGGAAGCAGGTAAGAAACAATATGACTAGTTCAAATCTAGATGTGTTGAATCTTAATTTAGCATTCACGATAACTCTGGCGACAGCTAGCACATCTGTCTCCAGTTTTCCACCCGACATGGTAAAGTTGGGTACCACCATTGTGTTGATGTTTTAGGTGGTTTTGAGGTGTGCTCAGCGGAGCGCAAGTGGTCGAAGATCGCCCGTCGGATGGGCCACCCGCAGGGCAAGGGCATCGGCTCCATCCTCAAGAGTCACTACGAGAGGATCCTGTACCCTTACGACGTGTTCAAGAACAATGGGGCCGTCGGCGACAGTAAGGAGACGGTGAGTGAGCCTCGATCAGTATTTTGATTGTGACTAGTCTAACGATCCACAGGCTGTTAACTCTGACCGGCGAGCCGGAGAAAGCGGATTCGATGCCCACCAATAAATATTCCTCTGTAGCTATTATATAATTATACGATTGTTTACAATGCTATTGTTACTTTTGTCCGCAAAAAGTAATTTTAATGTCAGGCTAAGCCTTCTCCTTTCCTGCGGTTTTGCTCATCATTATGAATTGGAGAAGATCGTATCGATGTCCGGAAGTTGGCCATATTCATTCACGCTATCCATTTCTCAACCACTATGTCATATCGCACTTATTCTAATGACGTTCCGCTTGCAGAAAATCGAAGTGAAAGGCGAACAAACCCCGGAAAAGAATAACGGAGCCAGGAGTCGATCTTCTAGCAAGCCACCGGCGGCGACTCCGCCCCCCGCGCGCAGGTTCAAGAGTTCAGAGCCGGAAGCCGCGGAGGGGAGCCAGTCGGAGGGGGCGATGTCCGGGTTCGACGAGAAGAAGACCCCGATAAAGGAGGAGCCAGGAGAGACCAGGCGAAGTGAGTCAATGTTCCGAATGAGTTTGAAATGAATGACGAATGTAAACGAAGCACGTCACGGCCGTTAGCGACCTGGCAAGATGCTTAATAATAATACTAACTATATTAGTGTTATAAATGATATAATAGAAAATTAATGTGTGTCGTGTGGGTATGTGAATGAATGAATTCGTTGCGAAGTTAAAATGGCACCGGGCACTGCCGGGACTCGGACGGGCGACCGTTAGTGGCGTATTGGGGAAGGGGGAAACGTGAAACCTCGGCGGAGGTTTTAACGGCGATTTACGAATATCCGACAGACGAGTCCGAACCGCCTTGCAGCAGCGCGGCGGAGCATGCTCCGGGCCTCCCGCAATTGCGGGAGTGACCCGTGCCCGGCTGTGGGACATAGAACATTTTGCAGTCTGTGTGAGTTTGTCCATTGATGAATTTGAACACATTCGATAATGGCTCGCATGCCCCTTCCCTGCAATGGTAAATATCCCGTAAGCTGTCCTTGGAAGACTTTATCATATATCATATATTTGTCGGTACGCGCGAACAGTGAGGCAAATTAGTGGCTTATGCGATTACTTATTAGGTGTTCTTCTATTCAATGTACGATTACTGGAAAATTTAAATAAACGATACTAAGGACGGAGGATCGCAGCCGTGCAGGGTGGACCTAAATAAAGTGGGTATTATTCTCCATAGAAGGAAGAATACGTAGGTTGAAATCGGCTAAGCCGGCTCGTTATAATTCTTTAAATACACGATAGCTGAAGAACGAAATAGGTTGAACAACTTTAATATTCGTAATATACACATAGAGATATACGCATCTCATGTTGCGATCAGGTCCCCGCGAGAACAAGTGGATGTCTCCGGGCGGCAGCTGCGGAGCGCGCGCGCGCGTGCTGCGCTCCACGCGCCTGCGCGAGCACCGCATGAGCAACATGACGGTGTCCGTGACGCCCGCGCCGCACGCGCCGCCGCTCACGCCGCACCCCGACGACCCGGTATCTCGCGTCCCTCTCGCCCGTATGCGCCTCGTTCGAGACCGCTCGTAATCCTATAAGGGCACGAAGCTCCCTAACGCGACTCGTACGAGTCGGTCATATCTCTCTCTCTTTCTCCGTGTCGAAAAACATTTGAAGCGGAAGAAAAAGAGTAAGGCGCTTCGTTCCCGGCGGGATCCCCGGACCGCAAAGGATTCTTTCGTCGGGCCTACGCTCATATATTTAGAGAAGCTCGAATTTGTTAAATATATTTGAAACGATCCATTCCCATCTCCCCATCGATCACGCTAATGAGATTATAGAGATCGTTGCTTCTAAACGTATCGGCCGCAGGCCACCGCCGCCGCCCGACTACACGCTCGGGCGACCGACTTCTAATGAGACGGTTCGGTCGGTGATGGGTCGTAATGAGAATAACTTAGTTGGTTAGCATTTGTCGTAAAAGGACCGTCGGTGACGTCGGTCCGTTTGCTGTGAGTGCGGGCGGCATCGCCGGCCGTTCTATTAGAGGTCGATCATAGATGCGCCGCTACCCTCGAGGAGTTAGGTGCTCGTCTCTAGTGCGCACGCGGACCCTTCGAACCGGTACCCTAGTTTGAACGCGTCCAACGAGGTAGACTCGGCTACCGGCGCAGGCGAATCATATATGTATACGTGTGCTACCATCTGCCATTGACACATTTTAACGCAACTTATCGTTCTCCCCTCATTGCACCCGCTCGCAGCTAAAGCAACAGAAGACGCCGGTAAGTCATACGTAGGTCTACATTCGTCTTTTGAACGCTTCTATCCACTCTTCTGGCTTTATATATACAAATGTATATTTTAATTTTCCTTATACCTCTTATATGTTAATCTCTCCAATAAAATCCTTCAATGTTTCCGCTCTCTATGTCCTCTTTTTTAAATACTACATTAATTAAACGGAGTGTACGGAGAAGAAAAATTTGAATGCTCACTGTAATATCGGATTACGAAAAAATACTGACGAATTCTCCGTTTGTTGGTTTCCTACGACCGATTCCCTATCGTTGACGTCATCCCCTACAGTTAATACTTTCCAACGACCGTAACAAAAGTCGTAACGCGCGCCGCCGCCCACAGCTCGCCAAGTACATGTGCCACGTGTGCGGGCGCGGCGACATCGAGGAGCAGATGCTGCTGTGCGACGGCTGCGACGACTCCTACCACACCTTCTGCCTCGTGCCGCCGCTGGCCGACGTGCCCAAGGGCGACTGGCGCTGCCCCGTCTGCCTCGCCGAGGAGGTCACTCGCATTACATCGACCTTATCTAAATGCATATCACGCAGCACAGCGCAACGGCGACAGTCTGGGTTCGAATCCTGGATCGCATCTCTGACTTTTTAAGTGTAACGTAATGTCCAAACCGTCAATACGAGTCGCTCCGTCTGTTGCACTTTTATCATTATTTTTATACATCATGTGTATAAACGTATAGTGTACTATGAAATTGAATAATTCCTTACAATATAGTGTGAAGAAAAAAGTTTGTGTCTGTAACGGCGCGTCAATTTGCACGGGTGCAGGTGTCCAAGCCGGCCGAGGCGTTCGGCTTCGAGCAGGCGTCGCGCGAGTACACGCTGCAGCAGTTCGGGGAGATGGCCGACCAGTTCAAGTCTGACTACTTCAACATGCCGGTGCATGTGAGTACACGTTTGCCTGTGGAATACTAAAATGTTACATGGAAATGTGTCGGTTGTCTGTCATTTCATTCGATAAGGTGATCGAACGAAAATCGGTGCATTAAAATAGGGGTATCTAGACGCTCTAACGAATTATGACCGGAATGGGAGAACAGGGTTGGATACAGGTAGAAGGTCACCCAGTTGCGTAAATTGATGTTTGATGCAAATCGAAAATTATTTTATTCGTTATACGGGAATCACACTTATTGACTACGAGTGAGTGCAATCTAGACCGTTTTCAAAGAGAATAATAAAAAGCACTCATTTTCATGTTTCGCATGGCGTATATCAATAACGGTAATAATAATAACCAAATTGTGTATGTGTGTGTAGATGGTGCCAACGTCGACGGTGGAGAAGGAGTTCTGGCGCGTGGTCTCGTCGATAGACGAAGACGTCACAGTGGAGTATGGGGCCGATCTGCACTCCATGGACCACGGCTCAGGTGGGCTGGAGCTTGACTGTGATTGGAAACGGAGTCCTGTAGTAGACTATGTCAAACGTCCATCAGAGATGAGAATGAGAAAGAGATATTGGAAATAAAGTAATAGCTATCGTTTAATAACAAACTTTTGTCTGTGACTGTCTGTCTTACTGATCTATCTAGTGATTAGGTTCGTTTGCTAGCTGCTGCTAAGCCTGACTGCTGATCGAGGCTTTTTTTTTGGTGACAGGAGAAACCTTCATAAGCTACGACAGTGCCTTGGGATACAAATTAAGTTTCATGGGGTTTTTACCCACAAAATCTCACTCATTCCTTGGCCTTCTCTCTCCTTAGCCTTGTCCTAGGGTATTATTATTAATGTTATTATTAACAAAGTGTACTATAAAATTGTCATCCTAACAATTTGAGTAAGTTCCTCCATAGCCTGTTTGTTGCCTCAATAGGAATCAACAGTAATTGTTACCTGCAGGTTTCCCGACCAAATCCAGCGCCCACCTGTACCCCGGCGAGCAGCAGTACGCCGAGTCCAGCTGGAACTTGAACAACTTGCCAGTGCTGGAAGGCTCCGTTCTCGGCCATATCAACGCTGACATATCCGGCATGAAGGTACACTCACCAACACACAATATATAATAAGGTGCTTCTTAAGTAAATACTAATTGTCCAGTAGGACTTTAATAATAGTAACTAAATACAACTCAACTGTAATACATTACATTCCTGTATAATGGGAATAGCATATAGAAGAAAGTGAGAACCAATCTGAACATCAGCGGACCAGACCTACAGGAGGTGAGTAAATACAACCCCTGACTCGTTACGTTTGCGTGCAGATCCCGTGGCTGTACGTGGGCATGTGCTTTGCGACCTTCTGTTGGCACAACGAGGACCACTGGTCCTACTCCATCAATTACCTACATTGGGGCGAACCAAAGACTTGGTAAGTGCTTATTCTAAATTTTCACCATTACCCGAGTTGACTGGCAGAAAATACGATGTGGTACGAGTCCGCCCTTTGTTAATGGTATTAAAAAATAAATAATAATAACAATAGTCTATAACTTCGTCGCTACCGCACCTCGTCCGCTCAATATAATATTATTTATGTATTTCTTTAATAAACACTTACGTTTGCAGAGTGACTATCGTTCATTGATTAATACCATCGGCGTATAGTTATCATGAAAAACGCGACCTTGAAAATGTATCGTAATTATCGGGACAGATCGTAAAATGATTAGTTATAATTGTGTTAATTCATGTCAAAGATCATTATAGTCGCGGCTATTTAGCATTTGTTTGGAGAAACAAAACAAAAAAAAAATATTATACTGAAATGGATACAATGTTTGTGTCACTGTTGACTAAAATTCATTTGAAGTATAGATTAGATTCATATGTTTATAATATTCAGTTCATAACAAGTAATGGCAGAGTTACGAAATAGATTTATAAGACGCGTGTGACTGGTAGAATCGCGCAGAGGTAGACCTAGGAGACGTGCAGGACAGCTCATGAGTGCCTTTAATAGGCAAGAGTCTGACGACTGACGAAAGTAGAAGACGCGAAAGAAGTTTGTAAGAAGGACTATAGCCAGTGGAAATCCTAAGCCTCGACCTTCCCATATAGACAATAAGCGTGACAATGTGTAGTATGTCATATTTTATTATTTTATTTATTACTATATTTCATTGACTATCGGTACAATGATTAATGACCCTGATTGTCGAGCCAGGGGCGAAGGGTTCGACTCGTAGACAAATATTTGTTCGATGAGTATGAATGTTTGCTGTGTTTGAGTGTATGTTCCATGTAAAATTGTCACATTAAAATATCACTAACGTAACTATGAGCGATTTTCATATATTTCGCTCAGGTACGGCGTGCCCAGCTCGAAGGCCGAACAATTCGAAGCGGCGATGAAGGCGGAAGCCCCGGAACTGTTCCAAATGCAGCCGGATCTGCTGCACCAGCTGGTCACCATCATGAACCCCAACGTGCTGATGAAGGCCGGTGTTCCTGTTTATCGGTGAGAACGTGATAGTAGTTTTTCTTATTAGGTTTACATAGTTTATATTTAAATCCTCAGTCCTTGGTTCTTATTGAACGCTTAAGGCGAAATGTTTATATGTTTAACCTCACGATTATACATATTTTAACTAGCTCTCGTCTCAACTACAGTTGTGTATATATGGTCTAAAATAATGAATCGTGTGTCGCATGGCCCAGGACGGACCAGCACGCGGGCGAGTTCGTGATCACGTTCCCGCGCGCTTACCACGCCGGCTTCAACCAGGGGTACAACTTCGCCGAGGCGGTCAACTTCACGCCCGCCGACTGGGTGCGTCACTATTGTGTCAACAATGTCTCCGGACGGCCTCGAACGCGGCAATCTGATCCTCTGCGCTGTCGGGCCCTATGCTACTCTTGTTCACTGTTAACGAGTAAATATTGTTTTACAGCTAAAAATGGGTCGCGAATGTATCGCCCACTACTCGACGCTACGTCGATACTGCGTGTTCTCACACGACGAGCTGGTTTGCAAGATGGCGTTAGACGCTGACTCGCTGAGTCTGACCGTGGCTCTCGCGGCCTACAGGGATATGAGGACCATGTTACACGAGGAAAGGAAGTTGAGAAAAGCCTTACTGGATTGGGTGAGTGACAATATTAATGAATGATTTAGATCGTTCTTGTGATAGTGTATCTATGGTTGACGATTCGGCAACATTTTCTGATGAATAGGTATAAAATCTTTTTAGAAGGTAATTATGACAAAATTTGGTCTTTTTGGACAAAAATTGACACATGACTGAATTAATAATAATGGTTCAGGGAAGTAGTCAAAGATTCCATACAGATCGTTATGAAATATCGAAAATCAATATGCTGGCTGTGATTTTCAGTGCAAATTCTGTGAAATCAACGTTTTGAAGTAGTGGATGGCAGTAGTTAGCGCTCAGATCGGATGATGTGAGACGGTACCGTACAGGGCGTGACGGAGGCGGAGCGCGAGGCGTTCGAGCTGCTGCCCGACGACGAGCGGCAGTGCCAGCTGTGCAAGACGACGTGCTTCCTGTCGTGCGTGACGTGCGCGTGCACGGCGCACGTGGCGTGCCTGCGACACGCGCGCCAGCTGTGCGCGTGCGCGCCGGCGCGCCACCGCCTGCGCTACCGCTACACGCTCGACGAGCTGCCCGCCATGCTGGACCGCCTCAAGCGCAAGTCCGACCAGTTCCGCGAGTGGGCCGAGGCCGTGCAGAACGCGCTCGACCCCGACACGCCCAAGACCTGCGACCTCGACGGCCTCAGGGCGCATCTCAAGAAGGCTCACGACCTTAAGGTGCTTATATCATTCAACGTCGTGTATTACATAGAGCAATACATTATTTTGCATAAATAACATTGTAACCCGAAGTTTATTTTTCCTTCAAAAGCTATGAAATTTTATCACACGAAATTGAATATTAAACCCTGTATTTAAAAGGTGTCAATTTATCAATCGGTTCTTTCCTGTTTTTTTAAAGTACTTCAAAATAATTAAATATTTGTTCTATATTCGCCTGAACATGTGTGTCCAGATGCACAAGACGGAGCTGGTGCGCGCGCTGGAGACGGCCATCGAAGACGCGGAGAAGTGCGCGTCCGTGATCCAGCAGCTGGACCTCAACAAGATGCGCACGCGCACGCGCCATCACGACCCCAAGTACCGCCTCTCCATACACGAGCTCACGCTCTTCGCAGCAGAGATCGACGGGCTGGCTTGCGTGCTGCCCGAAGGTACGCCGCCTCTACACTCAAACACATATTTTGTTTTATTCGATGTGCCCTAATTTTAGAATACATTGTAATTTGTTGTAAGCTGCTAATATTATTCACTCGCTTATTCCAGCCCAATAAATATTGCATACATCGATACATTTTACCTACTACCCCACATTAATCCTTATAGTCATTGCATTATTGATTTTGTGAAGTGTATTATATCTATTCAAGATGAAATACAGATCTCTGACCAAGACCAGACCAAGTGACGATTTAACATCAAATTTTCTCATAACAATTTGCATGAACAGGTTCGGCAGTCAAAGAAGTTCTTCGACAAACAGCCGAATTCGAGGAGCGTGCGAAAGAATTACTAAGCAAAGATCTAGAAGACATCGATGCCGCGTCCGTCCGAGAACTAGAAGAGGTTCGTTTACACATTATCTATTACACGGAATGGTTTGCTGTACGGAAACGAAAAATCAGAGTCACAGTTTACCCTCTGATTTTTTAAACTTGTCTCTTCATGGTAACTATAACATCTAGGATTTGGGGGACACTATTGTTGCCCTATGATTGTTCAACGTTGACACATGTATCAAGACAATGTAAATTACTTTAGAATATCATCTGTATGTATATCAAAGAGGTAAATTATTAAACAAGTATTGTATCATACAACTATTAAAGTGATTAAATAAACTCTTGAATGTACTTTGGAAGACTACTTATGTAAAAATATGTCTATAAAATCATACTAAATTTCCGCGCCGCTTGAAATTGTTTACAATTTTGTTAATATTAATATTATGTAGGTGGTGGACTTGGGCTCCCGACTCTGTATCGTGCTGCCGCAGCTGGCGGCTCTGCAGGCGCGGCTGCAGCAGGCTCGCTTCCTGCAGTCCGTGGAGGCGCACAAGGACGACTGCGCCACGCTCACCCCCGAGGTCGTCGACCGGCTGCTGCAAGAGGCCACCGCGGTCGTACCGCACAGGAAGGTTGAGATCGAAAGGGCAACACTGTACAAACTGAAAGGTTAGTAGACGTGCTTTAGGTTTTTTACTCTGCTTATGTTCGTTTATTTATCATTATAATCGAGTAAATATTTCCAGGTCAAGTGACGGAGTGGGAGCGGAAAGCCCGCGCGGTACTAATCGACACGAACCCGCCGCGGTCGCGGGAGTCCAGCGCGGAGCCCGAGGAGCAGCACACGACGCTGGCGGAGGTGGAGGCGCTGCTGGCGGAGGGCGACGAGATCGAGGCGGCACTGCCCTCGCAGCACGCGCTGCATACGGCCGCCGCGCACGCCCGCGACTGGCTCGCTAAGGTAACTGGATACGTGAGTGTGCACCAGGCTTTATTGAAGACCAGTGCACTCGTACAAGACAACCCCTGCCGCATCTCGTGACCTCGACGGGGCCGAGATGGTAGCGGCTTCACTTTGCGCCAATTGTAACGTGTTCACATCTATCTATATACTACAGCAACTCAGGAAAATCAGTAGTGCTGCGATTTCGAGTGTTGTTCACCGATGACAATAAGATAGACACGGATCACGTTCTTCTGCCTGTATCACAATACTACTGAACGAATTAATGCCATGGCTTAGTACTTAAGGTAAACACGTTTATCAGGTATAGTATGGCGATTTATATCCTTCTATAATACTCTTGTTTTATCATGTGTCTTATCTTGCAGGTAGAAGATATGCAATCGAAAGAGCTCTATCCATATATGCACACTGTGGAGGTACTGGTGAAACGAGCTTCCCAGATCCCTATCGCACTGTATGAGAAGGACCAACTGGCCTCCGCGCTGGCCTCCGCTAAGGAATGGAAGAAGGGAGCTTCAGAAATGTTTCTCAAAAAGGTGTGCTATGCTTATGTTATGTAGTGTTACGATTTTTAACTTCCTTTCGAAGTGCTTCTGTATTTTATTAATAAACTTTTAGTTATCAGTTAGCATTAAATAAATCCAGAGACGACTTCTATAGAAATTTATATCCACAACTTTTAATAATTATGACAGCTTAATCATATTTTAGATAATTGGGAGATCAATGATAAAAGTACATTATCTATTAATTGTTATCACTAAACCCCCTATTTTGGATATTCGTGCTACTTTTCAAGGTCTCAACTCCACTCACACTGAAAATTTATATGGAATTTCACTGCAATTCAGTCCTAGGAGCATATGCCAAATATAGTGTGCAAGTGTGGATTAACAGATAGTACTGATTAGTGACTGAATAAGTAACTCTATTTTCTCTATTGCAACAATGGTGAAATAAATGATTTATTTATCTTCCGCGGTCGCTCGTCAAAGGCGTAATTTATTCGAGAGAGAATGCTTCCACTAATGCAACCGCTATCTATGAATAGAACTGGCCATACTCGCTGCTGGAGGCGCTCTCGCCGCGCACGGAGTGCGGCGCGGGCGGCGCTGGGGGCGCGGGGGCGCGGCGGCGGGGGCGAGCGGCCGACGCGGCGGCGCAGGACGCGGCCGGCCTGATGCGACACTTCAGCGAAGACTCCACGCCCAACGAGATCGTCACCGCGTTCAAGAGCGCCGAACATAAGGAGCTCGCCGCCATCAAGGAACTCAGGTTTGAGCTCGGCTCGAGGAGCGTTGAGACTCGGTAACGCCTTATCGTACTGTGATCGCCAAAGTTGTTCCGACCGTCGAGTACTGCTCCTCTTTTCTTTCGAAGGGCGAGTAGAATAGTCGCCTAAAGATATCTCGTTGCCTTTATATAGATTTGATAATAGTACACAAAGACAGTTCAAAACTCGCCAAAACCGATAATCAGCACTTACTCAGTTATTTTTTATTATTACTACTGCTAAATTATTGTTTAACTAAATGTATGAATCGAGCGTTAGAATATATAGCATATACAGAACGTTTTCGTGATGCGAATGAGTAACGACCGTGTGCGTGTTCAGGGCGCGCAACGTGCATAAGGAGGTGCGCGCGCCGCCGTCGGCCGGCGTCACGTTCTGCGTGTGCCAGAAGCGTCAGTACGGCGTCATGTCGCAGTGCGAGCTCTGCAAGGACTGGTTCCACGGTGCGTGCCGCCTTTCGCCCCCCGCCCCTCACCACTATTCTTCACAATTCATATATTCACATTTTCTTTGTTTTACATACGCGTGCAAATATTTAAGCTGGTATTTATACTGTAATATTTCTGTCCTGTAATCATTTCATATTGATGTATATGTTAGGCATGGTGAAATGTATATGTAAAAGTAAATTGTGCCTGTTCAGCGTCGTGTGTGGCGAACGGGCGCGAGAGTGCCGAGGACGACGAGCCGCCGGCGCCGGGCGAGCTGCCGTTCCCGTGCAGCGAGCCCAAGTTCCTGTGCCCGGACTGCACGCGTACCAAGCGCCCGCGCCTGCACCGCATCCTCTCGCTGCTGGTACACTCTCCGCTACTCTCTCTATCTCCTCTGACGGAAATTCCCACTTCGGCTAACTATGAAAAACTCACATGTTTGGAATATCATGAAACATTCTTGAAAGAAAGACAAATATGAGAGTAGTTATGGAAAGAAGGATTTTGTATTATCATAATTTACCTCTTATCTCTTGATTGTAGTAGTGCGCCATTTGGATATGTTACAGTTAATTTCAAAGTTATACACTTCAGGTGTGGCTACAAAAGCTACCAATCCGCTTAGCGGAGGGCGAAGCCCTGCAGTGCGTGACGGAGCGCGCGATGGCATGGCAAGATGCCGCCCGTGCCCTGCTCAGCAGTCCTCAGCTAGCTACTCTGCCACAACAGCGGATACCGGAGAGAAAGGATCATACGCACAGTTCCAGGTAATAATATTTGTTTTTGAGAATAATGATGCTTATTTTAGAGTAGACCATCAGTTGATTACTTTAGTGTTCGTTTATAATATAACCTATAATAAGCGGTGATATAATACTTAAAGTTTCTAATTGTGCCTATGCTGTAACTGAAATGTTTAAGATTATTGTCATTTGTTTGAACTATATCAAATATCAAAACTATATAATATATTTCTTACGTTACTTGTGAAGTATTTAACGGAAAGAGCCATAAGTATTATAATGTATAAGTAATGTTATCGTTGCAACAGATCGTCGGCGAGCGTAGAGCACGCGTACAGCGCGACGCCGAGGTCGCCCAGCACGCGCGTGGCTCCAGGATTGTTACAGAAACTTGAAGATCTGATGCTCGAAGGCGATTTACTAGAGGTATGACCACTCCCAAAGCTTATAACCACGACTTGATACAACTTGACTTTTGTTTTATTCCGCCGCGGCGTTGATCTTAATATTAGTACGATGTGTATGTGAGTAAGGGGTGTATAATGCGAGGTGTGTCTCAGGTGCGATTGGAGGAGCAGGCGCAGGTGTGGAGCGCGGTGCTGGCGGCGCGCGCGGCGGAGGGACGGCGTAGCGCGCGCGTGCTGGACGCGGGCCGCCGCAAGCGCGCGCAGCGCACGCCCCGCCCGCACCATCAGCTCAAACGCACGCGCCCGCACCACGGTACCGCCCCTCACCATCCTAGCCGCGCACACACACACAAACATACGTTTTGGTTTTTTAAACAGTTTCCAAAATTTTTTTGGACCTTTCTATCATTTTTCTCTGCCATTCAACTATACAAAGACAACAAAGCGATGATGTAGTATATTCATAACTACGTGTATAAAAATATTGTCTAATTCCCGTGTTATATTCTATTTTGTAGTGCCGGCAACAACCAAAACGACATTGAAACGTGGAGCGACCAATACCACTAACTATTTGAATAGGAAACAGGTGTGTAAACATTGCTTATTCAACTGGTATCATAATCGATTCGATTTTAAACATGTTATAACTACATATTTGCTTCAGATCAACAGCTCGTAATGTCCTTGAGACAAATTAATTTTCAAAATGTCTAACGTTTGTTCAATCGCTCCAGTACATGCAATAGCTAGAAAATGAATTATAATATTGTGTGTCGTCCGGTAGGGCGTGTCGTCGGGCTCGGGGCTGATGATGCGCAAGCACTACATGGCGCGGCAGGAGCGCCGCAAGCGCGGGCTGGCGGCCGGCGCGCGCGGCAAGCATCCGCGCACCGCGCGCCTCGGTCTGACACCTTCCTCTCTACTTCCCTCGCCTCCTTGTACTCGAGCCGTTCTCTTCGCTGCCGACCATTGATCACTTCATTGGATGCTTCTGATGGTGTACGCCCCACTGCTTGCCACGACGCCGTGCGTGGAGTGTGGATTGGTTGGAATTGCGCTTTAGTAGCCAACCCTTTTACTTTCGAGGCCTCCGACGAGGTTTAACCGTGGTAACCTAACGTTAACCGTAACCGATTCTCCAACGTCGTTATTGCCGTCTTCGTCATGATAATATTATTGACGACGTATTGTCTCAGTCGATTTCTAGGACTGATCGAATGACTCGGCTCCTTCAGGACAAACCCGTGCGACGAGCGGCGCGGCGGCGAGCGGCGCGGCGCGGCGCGCGGGGAGCAGCAGCTCGTCCTCGCCCTCCTCCGCCGAGGACGAGGAGGACTGCGCCGCCGACTCCTGCCTGCGGCCCACGGGTACGTAGCGGGCGTAGCGGAGCCGCACCCCATCGAGCCTTGCGCTAACGCATACTATGCGACGCCATTACGCGCCGTCGTCGCCACATTTATCGGTTGCAAAAAACTGTGAAAGAGATTGGACTTTAACCACTCGTATGCAGAATGATGACAAATTGAATAAATTCGTTATTTTCCAGGTAAGGAGGTGGACTGGGTTCATTGCGACGGCTGTTGCGCGCAGTGGTTCCATATGCCTTGCGTGGGCTTGACCCGCAGCGCGCTGCGCGAGGACGCCGTCTAGGTGTGCGGCGCGTCCGTCGTCCGCGGCT